>CM062487.1:56968463-57083463 GCA_031479575.1 Coregonus ussuriensis
TGGATAACCGCAACTACAGGACACATACAGAACCCTACTGGACCAGCTTGGCACTCTGTTCCTCCATCTGGTCCTCACCCAGAACCAGACCCAGACGGCCCACCTCTCTCCCCCCGCTAGGCTGTCACTGACCTCTCTCTCCTGTGTCCTACAGGATGGCTGAGGCTGATCTTCACAAGGAGAGGCTCCAAGCCCTCGCAGTAAGTCCCAAAACTTCTTCCTCTAAATCTCTCTCTCTCTCTCTCTCTCTCTCTCTCTCTCTCTCTCTCTCTCTCTCTCTCTCTCTCTCTCTCTCTCTCTCTCTCTCTCTCTCTCTCTCTCTCTCTCTCTCTCTCTCTCTCTCTCTCTCTCTCTCTCTCTCTCTCTCCTCTCTCTCTCAATTCAATTGGCTTTATTGGCATGGGAAACATGTTTACATTGCCAAAGCAAGCGAAATAGACAAGAAATAAACAATCAAAAATATCTCTCTGTCTCTCTCTCTCTGCTGATGTGTTTTTTATTGTTCATTGTTAATCTGATGTATCTTTGGGTTGTTGAGGGAGGAACATGTGTGTTGAGAAGTTGGTGGAAAAGAAAAATGTCAACAATGAAAAAGGCTGATTTTAGTGGATAGTAAAAGTGACTGTTGGTTTTTATGAAAGAAGACTCCTAGCTACCTGTAATATAATATATATAATATAATAATATAATATATAATATAATAATATAATATATAATATATAATATATAATATAATAATAATATAATAAGCCATTTAGCAGACGCTTTTAGTCATGTGTGCATACATGTTTGTGTATGGGTGGTTCCGGGATTCGAACCCAATACCTCTCTACAGTTATGTTCAGTTTGTTGACCGGTTCACCGTTTAACGGTACCGGTTCACCATTTAACGGTAAATAATCGTGATGATTAAACTCTGAGCTGTAGTTGGAGCGCAGAGCAACAGTTGTACGAGAGACTCTGAGATGGACAAAACACACACACACACACACACACACACACACACACACACACACACACACACACACACAAGTAGGGAGCAGCAAGCAACAGATGGAAAACTATTTTGGCCATGTTGTTACTACTTGACACCAACAAACACTGTACAGCCCAAGAGATGTTGACATGGAGCGCAGTGCTAAGAGGGTTGTTTTTTATAAAGTCAACCTTACTCCCATTCAACATTTTCTTCTAAATGTCTGTTAGCCTCTGCCATGTGTCAGTAGAGTCAGACGTGGGTTCAAGTACTATTTTAAATACTTTGAGAATTTGCTCTAGCCTACCTGTAGTGCCAGATGTGTGGCGTTTGCATATTTCTGACTACTCTATGGGTCCATTGAGCCATAAAAGCTAAATCAAGCACAGATAAAGTATTTCAATTGATTTTAAAATCGTATTTGAACCCAGGTTTGAAGTGACTGTCAAATGACTGAGAAGAGCAGGGTTTCCTTAAGGTTAAGTATAGAGTCTTTAATGGTGAACACGCTACAGGGTGCGTCCCAAATGGCATACTATTACCTATAAAGTGCAATACTTTTGACCAGAGCCCAGAGAGAGAGAGAGAGAGAGAGAGAGAGAGAGAGAGAGAGAGAGAGAGAGAGAGCTGGTAGAGCACGGCGCTTGTAACGCCAAGGTAGTGGGTTCAATCCCCGGGACCACCCATACACAAAAATGTATGCACGCATGACTGTAAGTCGCTTTGGATAAAAGCGTCTGCTAAATGGCATATTATTTATTTATATTATTTTATTATTTAGAGAGAGAGAGAGAGAGAGAGAGAGAGAGAGAGAGAGAGAGAGAGAGAGAGAGAGAGAGAGAGAGAGAGAGAGAGAGAGAGAGAGAGAGAGAGAGAGAGACAGAGAGAGAGAGAGAGAGAGAGAGAGAGAGAGAGAGAAAGAGAGAGAGAGAGAGAGAGAGAGAGAGAGAGAGAGAGAGAGAGAGAGAGAGAGAGAGAGAGAGACAGAGAGAGAGACAGAGAGAATATGTCCCAAATGGCACCCTATTCCCTATATAGTGCACTACTTTAGACCAGGGCCCTATTCCCTATATAGTGCACTACTTTAGACCAGGGCCCTATTCCCTATGTAGTGCACTACTTTAGACCAGGGCCCTATTCCCTATGTAGTGCACTACTTTAGACCAGGGCCCATGAAGCTCTGATCAAAAGTAGGGCACAGAGTGCCATTGGGACTCAACGGAAAGAGGTCTGGGGTTTGACTAGGACATTCCAAGACATTTAAATGTTTCCCCTTAAACCACTCGAGTGTTGCTTTAGCAGTATACTTAGGGTCATAGTGTTAATGGAAGGTGAACCTCCTTCCCAGTCACAAATCTCTGGAAGACTGAAAGAGACTGAATTTCCCTGTATTTAGCGCCTTCCATCATTCCTTCAATTCTGACCAGTTTCCCAGTCTCTGCCAATGAAAGACATCCCCACAGCATGATGCTGCCGCCACCATGCTTCACTGTGGGGATGGTGTTCTCGGGGTGATGAGAGGTGTTGGGTTTGCGCCAGACATAGCATTTTCCTTGATGGCCAAAATGCTCAATTTTAGTCTCATCTGACCAGAGTACCTTCTTCCATATGTTTGAGGAGTCTCCCACATGCCTTTTGGCGAACACCAAACGTGTTAGCTTATTTTTTTCTTTAAGCAATGGCTTTTTTCTTGCCACTCTTCCAGGGTTATCTTTGGTCTCTTTGTTGCCTCTCTGATTAATGCCCTCCTTGTCTGGTCCGTGACTTTTGGTGGGCAGCCCTCTCTTGGCAGGTTTGTTGTGGTGCCATATTCTTTCCATTTTTAAATAATGGATTTAATGGTGCTCTGTGGGATGTTCAAAGTTTCAGATATTTTTTTATAACCTAACCCTGATCTGTAGTTCTCCACAACTTTGTCCCGGACCTGTTTGGAGAGCTCCTTGGTCTTCATGGTGCCGCTTGCTTGGTGGTGCCCCTTGCTTAGTGGTGTTGCAGACTCTGGGGCCTTTCAGAACAGGTGTATACAGTGTGGGAAAAAAGTATTTAGTCAGCCACCAATTGTGCAAGTTCTCCTACTTAAAAAGATGAGAGAGGCCTGTAATTTTCATCATAGGTACACGTCAACTATGACAGACAAAAATGAGAAAAAAAAATCCAGAAAATCACATTGTAGGATTTTTAATGAATTTATTTGCAAATTATGGTGGAAAATAAGTATTTGGTCAATAACAAAAGTTTCTCAATACTTTGTTATATACCCTTTGTTGGCAATGACACAGATCAAACGTTTTCTGTAAGTCTTCACAAGGTTTTCACACTGTTGCTGCTATTCTTTCCCATTCCTCCATGCAGATCTCCTCTAGAGCAGTGATGTTTTGGGGCTGTCGCTGGGCAACACAGACTTTTAACTCCCTCCAAAGATTTTCTATGGGGTTGAGATCTGGAGACTGGCTAGGCCACTCCAGGACCTTGAAATGCTTCTTACGAAGCCACTCCTTCGTTGCCCGGGCGGTGTGTTTGGGATCATTGTCATGCTGAATGTAATGTAAATGTCTGAAAGACCCAGCCACGTTTCATCTTCAATGCCCTTGCTGATGGAAGGCGGTTTTCACTCAAAACCTCACGATACATGGCCCCATTCATTCTTTCCTTTACACGGATCAGTCGTCCTGGTCCCTTTGCAGAAAAACAGCCCCAAATCATGATGTTTCCACCCCCATGCTTCACAGTAGGTATGGTGTTCTTTGGATGCAACTCAGCAATCTTTGTCCTCCAAACACGACGAGTTGAGTTTTTACCAAAAAGTTATATTTTGGTTTCATCTGACCATATGACATTCTCCCAATCCTCTTCTGGATCATCCAAATGCACTCTAGCAAACTTCAGACGGGCCTGGACATGTACTGGCTTAAGCAGGGGGACACGTCTGCCACTGCAGGATTTGAGTCCTTGGCGGCGTACTGTGTTACTGATGGTTGGTAGGCTTTGTTACTTTGGTCCCAGCTCTCTGCAGGTCATTCACTAGGTCCCCCCGTGTGGTTCTGGGATTTTTGCTCACCGTTCTTGTGATCATTTTGACCCCACGGGGTGAGATCTTGCGTGGAGCCCCAGATCGAGGGAGATTATCAGTGGTCTTGTATGTCTTCCATTTCCTAATAATTGCTCCCACAGTTGATTTATTTAAACCGAAGCTGCTTACCTATTGCAGATTTAGTCTTCCCAGCCTGGTGCAGGTCTACAATTTTGTTTCTGGTGTCCTTTGACAGCTCTTTGGTCTTGGCCATAGTGGAGTTTGGAGTGTGACTGTTTGAGGTTGTGGACAGGTGTCTTGTATACTGATAACAAGTTCAAACAGATGCCATTAATACAGGTAACGAGTGGAGGACAGAGGAGCCTCTTAAAGAAGAAGTTACAGGTCTGTGAGAGCCAGAAATCTTGCTTGTTTGTAGGTGACCAAATACTTATTTTCCACCATAATTTGCAAATAAATAAATTAAAAATCCTACAATGTGATTTTCTGGAATTTTGTTTCTCAATTTGTCTGTCATAGTTGTCGTGTACCTAGGATGAAAATTACAGGCCTCTCTCATCTTTTTAAGTGGGAGAACTTGCACAATTGGTGGCTGACTAAATACTTTTTTCCCCCACTGTATATTCTGAGATCATGTGACAGATCATGTGACACTTAGATTGTACACAGGTAGGACTTTATTTAACTAATTATGTGACTTCTGAAGGTAATTGATTGCACCAGATCTTATTTAGGGGCTTCATAGCAAAGGGGGTGAATACATAAGCACACACCACTTTTCCTTTATTTATTTTTTAGAATGTCTTTAAACAAGTTATTTTTTTCATTTCACTTCACCAATTTTGATGATTTTGTGTATGTCCATTACATGAAATCCAAATAAAAATCAATTTGAATTACAGGTTGCAATGCAACAAAATAGGAAAAACGCCAAGGGGGATGAATACTTTTGCTACTGCTTTGTCTACCGGATAGCCCATATCCCGGCTATCTACCTCTCGGTCTACCGGACGGGAGTGACCAGCTAACTAGCTAGTTGCTATTAGCCATGTTAGCGGTTTTTCACCATTGTCCGTGGCCTGCACTACCTACCAGCCAGCTCTAGCCTGGACTATTATCGGCCAGTCTGCACTGTCTGCACAGCGCGTTATCGACCCAGAACATATCGGATTTTCTGCCGGAATCACTAAATCACTGGACCTTTAACACCTGATCATCGCAACTAGCTAGCTGCAACCAAATGGATGTTGTTGTTGGCTAATTAGCCTTGAGCTAGCCTCGAGTTAGGCACATCTCCCGGCTATCTACCTCTCTGTCAACCGGATGGGACCTCCTAGAGTCGACATGGAGCCCCGCCGATCCATCACGACTGGTCTGCCGACGTAATCGTCTGTGGTTTCAACAGGCTTCCCGTTGCGACTACTACGAAGATCCATCTGCTAGCCCCGGGCCGCTAGCACACGCAAACAACAGCCGTGCTTCCTGCTCGCTGTGCTTTAGCACCAATTCGAACTGCTCTCGGACTCACATATTGCTGTTCACTGGACCTTATGATCACTCAGCTGCACAGCTGATGCCTGCTGGACTGTTCCTTTACACGGTACGCTGTCCTGTTTATCTGTTTAGCCTCAGCCCAAACTTTCATCGCCATTACCAGTTGTTGTCTTAGCTCTCTCTAATAACACCTGTGATTGCTTTATGCCTCTCTCCCATGTCAATATGCACTGCCTTTTGCTGTTCCAGTTAGTTCTTATTAAACCATTTCAATATAGAACCCCAAGTCATTCTCAAACTGCCTCAAATAGCTCCTTTGTTCCACCCCTCATACACGCCGTGACCGGCTCAATCGGTGCCTCCAGTGATGCTATCTCTTTCATTGTTATCCAACGCTTAGGTTAACCTCCACTGTACTTATATCCTTCCATATCCTTGTCTGTACATAATGCCCTGAATCTATTCTACAACACCTGGAAATCTGCCCCCTTTATTCTCTGTTCCCAACGCACTAGAAGACCAGTTCTTAAAGCCTTTAGCCGTATCCTTATTCTAATCCTCCTCTGTTCCTCTGGTGATGTAGAGGCTAACCCAGGCCCTGCAGCCCCCAGTATAACTCCTACTCCCCAGGAGTTATCATTTGTTGACTTCTGAAACCTTAAAAGCCTTGGTTCTCTGCACGTTAACATCAGAAGCCTCCTTCCTAAGTTTGAGTTATTCACTGCGTTAGCACACTCCGCCAACCCTGATGTTCTAGCAGTGTCTGAATCCTGGCTTAGGAAGGCCACCAAAAATTCAGAAATGTCAATCCCCAACTACAACATTTTCCGTCTAGAAAGAACTGCCAAAGGGGGTGGAGTTGCAATCTACTGCAGAGATAGCCTGCAGAGCTCTATCATACTATCCAGGTCTGTGCCCAAACAGTTTGAGCTCCTACTTCTAAAAATCCACTTTTCTAGAAATAAGTCTCTCACTGTTGCCGCTTGCTACAGACCCCCCTCAGCCCCCAGCTGTGCCCTGGACACCATATGTGAATTGATTGCCCCCATCTATCCTCAGAGTTGGTACTGCTTGGTGACCTAAACTGGGATATGCTTAACACCCCGGCCATCCTACAATCCAAACTAGATGCCCTCAATATCACACAAATTATCAAGGAACCTACCAGGTACAACCCTAAATCCGTAAACATGGGCACCCTCATAAATATCATCCTGACTAACTTACCCTCTAAATACAATTCTGCTGTCTTCAACCAGGATCTCAGCGATCACTGCCTTATTGCCTGCGTCTGTAACGGGTCCGCGGTCAAACGACCACCCCTCATCACTGTCAAACGCTCCCTAAAACACTTTAGCGAGCAGGCCTTCCTAATTGACCTGGCCAAGGTATCCTGGATGGATATCGATCTCATTCCGTCAGTAGAGGATGCCTAGTTGTTCTTTAAAAGTGCTTTCTTCTCAATCTTAAATAAGCATGCCCCATTCAAAAAATTCAGAACTAAGAACAGATATAGCCCCTGGTTCTCCTCAGACTTGACTGCCCATGACCAGCACAAAAACATCCTGTGGCGTACTGCATTAGCATCGAATATCCCCCGCGATATGCAACTTTTCAGGGAAGTTAGGAACCAATATACACAAGCAGTTAGGAAAGTAAAGGCTAGCTTTTTCAAAAAGAAATTTGCATCCTGTAGCACTAACTCCAAAAAGTTTTGGGACACTGTAAAGTCCATGGAGAATAAGAGCACCTCCTCCCAGATGCCACTGCACTGAGGCTAGGAAACACTATCACCACCGATAAATCTACAATAATCGAGAATTTCAACAAGCGTTTTGCTACGGCTGGCCATGCTTTCCACCGGGCTACCAGTACCCCGGCCACCAGCTCTGCACCCTCCGCTGCAACTTGCCCATAACCCCCCCCCCCCCCCCCCCCCCCCCCCCACCCCCCCCCCCTTCTCCTTCACACAAATTCAGACAACTGATGTTCTGAAACAGCTGCAAAATCTGGACCCCTACAAATCATCTGGGCTAGACAATCTGGACCCTTTATTTCTAAAAATAGCCACTGAAATTGTCGCAACCCGTATTACTAGCCTGTTCAACCTCTCTTTCGTAACATCTGAGATCCCCAGAGATTGGAAAGCTGCCCCGGTCATCCCCCTCTTCAAAAGGGGTGACACTCTAGATCCAAACTTTTACAGACCTATATCCATCCTGCCCTGCCTTTCGAATGTTTTTGAAAGCCAAGTTAACAAACAGATCACCGACAATTCCGAATCCCACCGTACCTTCTCCGCTATGCAATCCAGTTTCCGAGCTGTTCATGGGTGCACATCAGCCACGCTCAATGTCCTAAACGATATTATAACCGTGATCGAGAATAGACAGTACTGTGCAGCCATCTTCATCGACCTGGCCAAGGCTTTCGACTCTGTCAACCACCGCATTCTTATTGGCAGACTAAATAGCCTTGGTTTCTCAAATGACTGCCTCGCCTGGTTCACCAACTACTTCTCAGATAGAGTTCAATGTGTCAAATCGGAGGGCCTGTTGTCTGGACCTATGGCAGTCTCTATGGGGGTGCCACAGTGTTCAAATCTTGGGCCGACTCTTTTCTCCGTGTATATCAATGATGTCGCTCTTGCTGCTGGTGACTCTCAGATCCACCTCTAGGCAGACGACACCATTTTGTATACATCTGGCCCTTCATTGGACACTGTGTTAACAAACCTCCAAACGAGCTTCAATGCCATACAACACTCCTTCCGTAGCCTCCAACTGCTCTTAAACACTAGTAAAACTAAATGCATGCTCTTCAATCGAACGCTGCTGGCACCCGTCCACCCAACTATAATCACTACTCTCGACGGGTCTGACCTAGAGTATGTGGACAACTACAAATTCCTAGGTGTCTGGTTAGACTGTAAACTCTCCTTCCAGACTCACATTAAGCATCTCCAATCCAAAGTGAACTCTAGAATCGGCTTCCTATTTTGCAACAAAGCCTCCTTCACTCATGCTGCCAAACATGCCCTCGTAAAACTGACTATCCTACCGATCCTTGACTTCGGGGATGTCATTTACAAAATAGCCTCCAACACTCTACTCAGCAAATTGGATGTAGTCTATCACAGTGCCATCCGTTTTGTCACCAAAGCCCCATATACTACCCACCACTGTGACCTGTACACTCTTGTTGGCTGGTCCTCACTACATATTCATCGCCAAACCCACTGGCTCCAGGCCATCTATAAATCACTGCTAGGCAAATCTCCGCCTTATCTTAGCTCATTGGTCACCATAGCAACACCCACCCGTAGTATGCGCTCCAGCAGGTATATCTCACTGGTCATCCCCAAAGCCAACACCTCCTTTGGCCGCCATTCCTTCCAGTTCTCTGCTGCCAATGACTGGAATGAACTGCAAAAATCTCTGAAGCTGGAGACTCTTATCTCCCTCACTAACTTTAAGCATCAGTTCTCAGAGCACCTTACCGATCACTGCACCTGTACACAGCCCATCTGAAATTAGCCCGCCCAACTACCTCATCCCCATATTGTTATTTATTTTGCTCATTTGCACCCCAGTATCTCTATTTGCACATCATCTCTTGCACATCTATTATTCCAGTTTTAATACTAAATTGTAATTATTTTGCACTATGGCCTATTTATTGCCTTACCTCCATAACTTGCTACATTTGCACACACTGTATATATATTTTCTGCGGTATTTTTGACTTTATGTTTTGTTTTACCCCATATGCAACTCTGTGTTGTTGTTTTTATCGCACTGCTTTGCTTTATCTTGGCCAGGTCGCAGTTGTAAATGAGAACTTGTTCTCAACTGGCTTACCTGGTTAAATAAAGGTGAAATAAAAATAAATACAATTCTGTACAGGCTTCCTTCTGTTCACTCTGTCATTTAGGTTAGTATTGTGGAGTAACTACAATGTTGTTGATCCATCCTCAGTTATGTCCTATCACAACCATTCAACTCTGTAACTATTTGAAATCACTATTTGAAATCCCTGAGCAGTTGCCTTTCTCTCCAGCAACTGGTTTAGGAAGGACGCCTGTATCTTTGTAGTGCCTGGGTGTATTGATACACCATCCAAAGTGTAATTAATAACGTCTGCTTTTTTTATTTTTACCCATTTACCAATCGGTGTCAAATTCAGTACTTAATTGAGGGACCTTACAGATAATTGTATGTGTGGGGTACAGAGACGGGGTAGACATTCAAAAAATCATTTTAACCACCATTATTGAACACAGAGTGAGTCCTGTCTTGTTCAGCTGTCTTATGGCTTGGGGGTAGAAGCTGTTAAGGAGCCTTTTGGACCTAGACTTGGCACTCCGGTACCGCTTGCCGTGCGGTAGCAGAGAGAAATGTATATGACTTGGGTCACAATTTTTTGGGCCTCCCTCTGACACCGCCTGGTATAGAGGTCCTGGATGGCAGGAAGCTTGGCCCCAGTGATGTACTACCCTCTGTAGTGCCTTGCGGTCGGAGGCCGAGCAGTTGCCATACCAGGTGGCGATGCAACCGGTCAGGTTGCTCTCGATGGAGCAGTTGTAGAACTTTTTGAGGATCTGGGGACCCATGCCAAATCTTTTCAGTCTCCTGAGGGGGAATAGGCTTTGTCGTGCCCTCTTCACGACTGTCTTGGTGTGTTAGGACCATGATAGTTTGTTGGTGATGTGGACACCAAGGAACTTGAAACTCGACCCGCTCCACTACAGCCCCGTCAAGGTTAATGGGGGCGTGTTCGGCCCTCCTTTTCCTGTAGTTCACGATCCTCTCCTTTGTCTTCCTCAATGTTGAGGGAGAGGTTGTTGTCCTGGCACCACACTGCCAGGTCTCTGACCTCCTCCCTATAGGCTGTCTCATCGTTGTCGGTGATCAGGCCTACAGTTGTTATGTCATGAGCAAACTTAATTTTTTTCCCTCTGGTTGCACATGTGACATGCTGGTTGAAATGATGTAAAACGGATTTAAGTTTGCCTGCTTTAAAGTCCCCGGCCACTAGGAGCACCGCTTCTGGATGAGCATTTTCTTGTTTTCTTATGGCCTTATATAGCTCGTTGAGTGCCGTCTTAGTGCCAGCATCGGTTTGTGGTGGTAAATAGACGGCTATGAAAATATAGATGAAAACTCTCTTGGTAGATAGTGTGGTCTACAGTTTATCATGAGGTACTCTAATAATAATAATAATAATAATATGCCATTTAGCAGCCGCTTTTATCCAAAGCGACTTACAGTCATGCGTGCATACATTTTTGTGTATGGGTGGTCCCGGGGATTGAACCCACTACCTTGGCGTTACAAGCGCCGTGCTCTACCAGCTGAGCTACAGAGGACCACAGGCCAGCAATTCCTTGAGACCTCTTTAATATTAAACATCGCGCACCAGCTGTTATTGACAGATCGACACACACCACCACCCCTCGTCTTACCGGACGTATCTGTTCTGTCCTGCCGATGCACGGAAAACCCAGCCAGCTGTATATTATCCGTGTCGTCGTTCAGCCACGACTCGGTGAAACATAAGATATTACAGTTTTTAATGTCCCGTTGGTAGGATAGTCTCGAACGGAGCTCATCCAGTTTATTCTCCAGTGATTGCACGTTGGCCAATAGAACGGATGGTAGAGGCGGGTTACCCACTCATCGACGAGTTCTCACAAGGCACCCCGATCTCCGCCCCCTGTACTTCCATCTTTTCTTCACACGAACGACCGGGATTTGGTCCTGGTCTCGGAGAAGCAGTATATCCTTTGCGCCAGATTCATTAAAGAAAATATATTTGTCCAGGTCGAGGTGAGTAATCGCTGTTCTGATATCCAGAAGCTATTTTTGGTCATAAGAGATGGTAGCATCAACATTATGTACAAAATAAGTTACAAACAATGTGAAAAAACACACAGCCATCCTCTCCGGCACCATTCATGCAAATTATGTGATTTGTTAATTTAAAAAATGTCATATAAAGAAAATTCCACTTTGACATTGTGGGGTATTGTGTGTAGGCCAGTGACACAAAATCAATTTTTAATTCAGACTGTAACACAACAAAATGTGGAAGAAGTGTGAATACTTTCTGAAGGCACATTATTGACTGTCACATTAGGTGGCTTGAAGAGCAAGGCATGAAGTGACGCCAACTGCTTGGTGTTCTGCGCCAGCAGAGGGGCAGTGCTACTTCTCCCCCTGACATTCTAGTCTGACACCTCGGTGGAAACACCAAGGGGACGGCACTGGTGCGGCAGATGCACGGATTTAGAGGTGGTCATCTGAATGTTTCCCGGGACAACGGTGGTCTTCTCTGATATTGTGCAGCGGAGGAGCTGGATGTTCCAGTGGGACCAGAAGATAAACAAGTGCATAGAGAGGGCCCGGCACTCCCTCAATCAGCTGTTGTACACATTTCAGGGAACACAATCCTCCTCCCTGCAAGCAGTGTGTCCCTGGGAGGACAGTGGGATGTGCCGTAGGTGTGTAGTGCATCTGACGGATGAGGGCAACAACGTATTCCTTGAGAGTTGGAGAGAGTCTCCAGTCTCCTCCGTAGCAGCAACAACGTAGAGTTGGTATCTCCAGTCTCCTCCGTAGTAGCAACAACGTAGAGTTGGTATCTCCAGTCTCCTCCGTAGTAGCAACAACGTAGAGTTGGTATCTCCAGTCTCCTCCGTAGCAGCAACAACGTAGAGTTGGTATCTCCAGTCTCCTCCGTAGTAGCAACAACGTAGAGTTGGTCTCTCCAGTCCAGTAGAGTTGGTATCTCCAGTCTCCTCCGTAGTAGCAACAACGTAGAATTGGTCTCTCCAGTCCAGTAGAGTTGGTATCTCCAGTCTCCTCCGTAGTAGCAACAACGTAGAATTGGTCTCTCCAGTCCAGTAGAGTTGGTATCTCCAGTCTCCTCCGTAGTAGCAACAACGTAGAATTGGTCTCTCCAGTCCAGTAGAGTTGGTATCTCCAGTCTCCACCGTTCTCTCCTCCGTAGCAGCAACAACGTAGAGTTGGTATCTCCTTTCACCTCCGTCTCCAAGACGCGCACAGTAGTCCACACACCACAGTCCCTTGCCGCTCTTTTTTTCTCCACCTACTAATTGAAAATAATGCGTGTCTGTGCGGGTCGGTGTCGGTGCGGGTCGGTCGGGACTTGGAGAAAGAGGTCAAAATGTCTCCTCCGAGAGGTGAACCCACAACCTTCAGCTCCAATGGCGGAGATGTTACGCTACAAACCCTGTCATGAACGCATTATCTTGACAATGAGGTGGTTCAATTAATCTCAGCCGGGTGCCCGCGTGTTTTGCACCGGCTGAAGGTTGATTGCATGCCTCTAGGGCATGAGCCAGGTGCATAGTCTCGTTTTAATCCGACATCTAGAATTTTAGCTAGATAGGCACATAAAATACTCTGAAAACTCAATTTCTAAAGACCCTGAGGTCCATATCAGGATCTTGATATACTTTTTGATATGCTAAAGAAGGACAATTTCTGATGATTATTTGAGTTTTGAGGACATGTTCAATAATTTGACAAATATTAAATCCATATAATTATTTCAGACACGAGCTAAACGTTTTGTATTTGATCTGCATAAAGGCAAGCTAAAAGCACTGTAACTGGTAGCCTAGCAACAAGAATCATGTATTTTATGCTGTGGAGTTCCAACTGTCATTTTTTTATTTGGGCGCCACAAATGAGTTTGTGAACGGTGTGTAAAAGGTGTGTGGTCAAACTGACAACTGGAGAAACAAAGTGAGAAGCTGTTCAGAAAATACTTCAAAGAAGTTAACGCTAAAGTGAGTTGCTAATTTGAGATGTTTTATTTATCTTAGTAACTAGAATCAAGAACGTTAGCTAATTTGGCGCGCAGCCAGTAGGGCTAGCTAGCTATCTAGCTAGGCTTGATAGGGGGGTAAAAGCTAACTGGTAGCCTAGCTAGCTAATAAATAACAACATTTCCCTCCCTTTTTTTACCCCCTGTCAAGCTTCAAGGTGACAACAAATGTTTTAAAGTGTTTGGGCGTATTTTGTATTACTAGTTAATACACTGCTCTAAAAAATTAAGGGAACACTAAAATAACACATCATAGATCTGAATGAATGAAATAATCTTATTAAATACATTTTTCTTTACATAGGTGAATGTGCTGACAACAAAATCACACAAAAATGATCAATGAAAATCAAATTGATCAACCCATGGAGGTCTGGATTTGGAGTCACCCTCAAAATTAAAGTGGAAAACCACACTACAGGCTGATCCAACTTTGATGTAATGTCCTTAAAACAAGTCAAAATGAGGCTCAGTAGTGTGTGTGGCCTCCACGTGCCTGTATGACCTCCCTACAACGCCTGGGCATGCTCCTGATGAGGTGGTGGATGGTCTCCTGAGGGATCTCCTCCCAGACATGGACTAAAGCATCCGCCAACTCCTGGACAGTTTGTGGTGCAACGTGGCGTTGGTGGATGGAGCGAGACATGATGTCCCAGATGTGCTCAATTGGATTCAGGCCTGGGGAATGGGCGGGCCAGTCCATAGCATCAATGCCTTCCTCTTGCAGGAACTGCTGACACACTCCAGCCACATGAGGTCTAGCATTGTCTTGCATTAGGAGGAACCCAGGGCCAACCGCACCAGCATATGGTCTCACAAGGGGTCTGAGGATCTCATCTCGGTACCTAATGGCAGTCAGGCTACCTCTGGCGAGCACATGGAGGGCTGTGCGGCCCCCCAAAGAAATGCCACCCCACACCATGACTGACCCACCACCAAACCGGTCATGCTGGAGGATGTTGCAGGCAGCAGAACGTTCTCCACAGCGTCTCCAGACTCTGTCACGTCTGTCACGTGCTCAGTGTGAACCTGCTTTCATCTGTGAAGAGCACAGGGCGCCAGTGGCGAATTTGCCAATCTTGTTGTTCTCTGGCAAATGCCAAACGTCCTGCACGGTGTTGGGCTGTAAGCAAAACCCCCACCTGTGGACGTCGGGCCCTCATACCAACCTCATGGAGTCTGTTTCTGACCGTTTGAGCAGACACATGCACATTTGTGGCCTGCTGGAGGTCATTTTGCAGGGCTCTGGCAGTGCTCCTCCTGCTCCTCCTTGCACAAAGGCGGAGGTAGCAGTCCTGCTGCTGGGTTGTTGCCCTCCTACGGCCTCCTCCACGTCTCCTGATGTACTGGCCTGTCTCCTGGTAGCGCCTCCATGCTCTGGACACTACGCTGACAGACACAGCAAACCTTCTTGCCACAGCTCGCATTGATGTGCCATCCTGGATGAGCTGCACTACCTGAGCCACTTGTGTGGGTTGTAGACTCCGTCTCATGCTACCACTAGAGTGAAAGCACCGCCAGCATTCAAAAGTGACCAAAACATCAGCCAGGAAGCATAGGAACTGAGAAGTGGTCTGTGGTCACCACCTGCAAAACCAGTCCTTTATTGGGGGTGTCTTGCTAATTGCCTATAATTTCCACCTGTTGTTTATTCCATTTCCACAACAGCATGTGAAATGTATTGTCAATCAGTGTTGCTTCCTAAGTGGACAGTTTGATTTCACAGAAGTGTGATTGAGATGGAGTTACATTGTGTTGTTTAAGTGTTCCCTTTCTTTTTTTGAGCAGTGTATAAGCTAGCTAGCTAACTAGCAACTTGGCTAGCTAGCTTGTTCCAGTTAGTTTTCTCATCATGAATGAATTAGGTAGAGTAGCTACCTTGTGGTATGGTTAAGTGAAATGACAATATTTTCTTGCAATATCAACACAATTTTTATGAATTATTTATGCATTGACAATTTGGAGTGGATCACAGACAAACACTACCAACACGTTGAGGACCGCCGACGGAGCAGCTTTTATTTTCTGTTAAATGTTAAACATGTTGTGATTGGAGCTCTGGATTTGCTCTGCTACATTTTTAAACAGAAATAGCTACTTGGAATAAGTATGATGATGTTTGCTTTTCTGTGCCTTGTGGCCTATTACTGATTATGATGAGAATGAATGCTTAGATATGTCACTTTCATGTAAAGAAGCATGATGATTTTCAGTGCTTGAACAGGAAAAATAATTTGGGCGCTGGACATTGATCATGAGTCAGATTTAGTCAATTTTTTGATCAGACATATGAGGATGAATATTACATATGATGTAAGGATATCAATTGAAATTATGAATTGTGGGAGAAATATGGATGCATAAATGATCAGGTAACGACTACAGATATGATACATTTCTGAAAGTATGTGGATTCGTTCATGCCTATCTATAAAGGCTTAGATATGTAAGCATGTTGACACATACCCTTTCCATAGTTAAAATATTCTACAAATATGTAAGCGAGTGTACGCGCATCAGGGGCGTGTCTTGAAGGGACACAGATATCTCCCTGGATTCATACGGTAGCAGGGAGATTTCTGAGATCTGGACTGGATGCATGTAGAAACTGTCCCATTACGGAATGAAGGATATGCGTATCGGGAGCATGAATACTCCGTATATCTAATAAAATATCATATATATATAGATAAAGATATCTCCTGATATTGACCCTTGACCCTTTTCGCCCAGTGATAGTGCAAGCTAACAGGCGGGCCATTAATATAAAAATTAGCTAGATCCTCTATGAGGCTGTGGAGGGATCCAAATTGTGGATTTAAAAGAAAACATTAATCATCAGCATACAATAACACCTTTGTTTTTCAAGCCCCTTGATATTACTGTTGGATCTGATTTTAATAGCTAACATTTCGATGGCCATAATAAATAGATATGCCGATAGTGGACAACCTTGTTTAACTCCTCTTGACAGTTTAATACTTTCTGAGAGGTAGCCATTATTTACTATTTTACACCTAGGGTTACTATACAAACTTTAACCCATTGTACAAGAGATTCTTTATCAAAAGCCTTTTCGAAGTCAGCTATGAATAATAGGTTTCCAAGATTTTTTATAGTTTTTTTTATAGTGTTCTATTGTTTCCAATACTTGTCTTATATTCTCCAACGTGTAAAAAAAACTGTCTGATTAGGATGAATAATATCCGACAATACCTTTTTAATTCTATGCATTTTGCTAGGATTTTTGGGTCTCCAGTTTTTTTGGAGAGACTGGATCTTTATACTTACCACCTGGGTCCTGTTTCAGTAATAGTGAAATCAGACCTTCTTGCTGATAGTCTACCAATTTTATAGGAGTGGTTAAAACATGCTAATAACGGTCCTCTGAGTACATAAAACAAAGTTTGATATACCTCCACTGGTATGCCATCCAGCCCTGGAGCTTTCCCGGACTTAAAGGCTTTAATTGCATCAACAAGTTCCCCCTCTGTAATTTGGCCTTCACATGAGTCTTTCTGTACAGCTGTTAATTTTACATTATTCATAGAAAAAAAGACTGGAATTTTTTTTTATGTAAAAAAAAAAATGTTTAATGTTATTCATAAATTTTTTACAATTACTGTATTAGCACCAAAGAAAATAAGTGAAAGACAAAAGTAAAAAAACTGGTACAAACGGTGTGCAGGTGAGGTTGGAAACCACAAAAGGGCTTATATGAAAACCACACCACAAATATAAGTACAAACAAAGTTTGTTCAATCAGTTAAACAAACCATATTAATTATAATTATACATGATATACTCAGTAAACAAGAAAAAACATGTTTGATTATGTGTGTGTGTGTCTGAGTGTGTGAGAGTTAGGTTACATGGAGGGGATTATTGGGTAGTTTGGTTCATCAGGCTGACCCCCAGTCTTCATGGAGGGGATTATTGGGTAGTTTGGTTCATCAGGCTGACCCCCAGTCTCCGCTTGAAGTTATTGAAGGATGAAGAGGTTTTGGCAATGTGAAGATAAGAATTCCAGAGTATGGTACTTTTGTATCTGATAGAGAATTGACTATGTGAGGTGTGGCAGTGGGGAGGGTGAAGGTTATCACAGTGTATTGTGTTATATAGATGGATTTCAGAATTAACCTGGAAGAATCCATTGAAGGGTTTAGGTAAACTGTCTGGGAGGTGTGAGTATTTGTAGATAAAAAGTGCATAATTGGCGTACATTGATGTCGTAAATAGACAAGATATTGAGTTTCTTAAACAAAGGTTCAGATGAAGCCAGGTAATTAGAGGAGGTGGCTAGTCTTGAAAATTTATTTTGTATGATGAGTAATTTGTGTAGGTAGGATTCATATATACAGGCCCAGACAATATTACAGTAAATGAGATATGGTTAAATTAAGCTACAGTATAGAGTTAGGAAGCCTGATGAACCAAGCCACTCATCTTTCTGATGATACCAACACATTTCATCACTTTGCTACAGACAAATTGAATATGATCTTTCCAGGATAACTTTTCATTAATTAGAACTCAGAGGAATCTAGTACATACATTAATCTAGTACATACATTAATGTTCATCAGGCTTGCTTACTAACTCTTTACTACAGCTTAATATACCCATAGCTCATTTAATGTAATATTGTCTGGGTCAGTACATATGCCTCCTCCCTACACAAATTACTCATCACACAAAATACATTTGCAAGACTAGACACCTCCTCTAATTACCTGGCTTCATCTTCACCTTTGTTTAAGAAACTCAATATCTTGTCTATTTTACGACAAACTACTAATCTTTCTGATGATACCAACAGATTTCATCACTTTGCTACAGACAAATTGAATATGATCTTTCCAGGATAACTTTTCATCAATTAGAACTCTGAGGAATCTATTGGATGTGACTTGTTCCATTTCGTTCCCACCAATTTTTTTATATATATTTTTTACAATATTTATTATTCTTACTAGTGAATACAATAACGTTTGATATATTTACATTGAAATATAATTTGTTTATCTGGAACCATTCAGAAAATGTGGCCATACCTGAGTTGGCTTCATTAATTAGTGAATCAAAAGTATTGTTTGATCAAATCAAATTGTTATCATCAGCAAAGAGAACGGGTAGAAGACACAGCATTAAGGTCATTGATATAGATTTGGAATAACCAAGGTCCAATTATCGAACCCTGTGGGACACCACAGGATATCTTGGTCCTGGTAGATGCACAGCTGTTTGCATAAACAAATGGTTCTGTATCAGACAGAAACGAAAACATATGTTTAAAGTACTTCCTCTTATCGTTTGGTGAATCATGGTTGACTCCGTCATTTGTAACTAGTTTCAGTAAGTTCTTTTTGGTAGCATTTCTATGTTGAAGATTACAAAATAATTTGGTGCATTTTCCCCCATATTCCATCCAGTTCGCTTTATTTTTATTATATATTACACTTGATCTTTCTGGAATAAGTTCCTCCATTTCTTTTTGTTTTTCCTCTAACATATTCTGTGCCTCTTTGGTACTGTTTTGATTAATATCTATCTGTACTGTTATTCCCTCTATTTCCTATGTTAATATGAACTCTTTTGACCTAAATTGCTTTTATTTTAAAGATGAGTATTGAATTGCGTGGCCTCTAAAGGCACATTTAAAAGTATCCCATACAATAAGGGGATCTGCTGTACTTATGTTATGTTGGAAAAAGGCAGTTATACATATCTTATCTATTTGTCAATAGCAGCTGGTGCGTTATGTCTAATATTAAGGTAGTCTCGAGGTATTGCTTGCCTGAGGTAGAGTACCTCATGATAAGCTGTTGACCACACTATCTAACAAGAGAGTTCTCATCTATATTTTTCGTAGCCGTCTATTTACAACCACAAACCGACGCTGGCACTAAGACCACATTTAACGAGCTGTATAACGCAATATGCAAACAAGAAAATGCTCATCTAGAAGCGGCGCTCCTCGTGGCCGGGGAATTGAATGCAGGCAAATTTACATCCGTTTTACCTAATTTCTACCAGCATGTCATATGTGCAACCAGAGGGAAAACAACTCTAGACCACCTTTACTCCACACACTCTCCCTCGCCCTCCATTTGGCAAATCTGACAATAATTCTATCCTCCTGATTCCTGCAAAAACTAAAGCAGGAAGTACCAGTGACACGCTCAATACGGAAGTGGTCAGATGAAGCAGATGCTAAGCTACAGGACTGTTTTGCTAGCACAGACTGGAATATGTTCCGGGATTCATCCAATGGCATTGAGGAGTATACCACCTCAATCACTGGCTTCATCAATAAGTGCATTGACGATGTCGTCCCCACAGTGACCGTACATACATATCTCAACCAGAAGCCATGGATTACAGGCAACATTTGCACCGAGCTAAAGGCCAGAGATGCCGCTTTCAAGGACACTAATCCGGACGCTTATAAGAAATCCTGCTATGCCCTCAGACAAACAATCAAACAGGCAAAGCGACAATGCAGGACTAAGATTGAATCCTACTATGCCGGCTCTGTTGTGGCAGGGCTTGCAAACTATTCCGGACTACAAAGGGAAACGGTCGCGAGCTGCCCAGTGACTCGAGCCTACCAGACGGGCTAAATGCCTTTTATGCTCGCTTCCAAGCAAGCAACACTTAAACATGCATGAGAGCACCAGCTGTTCCGGACGACTGTGTGATCACGCTCTCCGTAGCCGATGTGAGCAAGACCTTTAAACAGGTCAACATTCACAAGGCCGCGGGGCAAGACGGATTACCAGGAGGTGTACTCAAAGCATGTGCTGACCAACTGTAAGTCGGGAGGAGGTCAGAGACCTGGCAGTGTGGTACCAGGACAACAACCTCTCCCTCAATGTGATCAAGACAAAGGAGGTGATCGTGGACTACAGGAAAAGGAGGGCAGAACACGCCCCCATTCACATCGACGGGGCTATAGTGGAGCAGGTTGTGAGTTTCAAGTTCCTTGGAGTCCACATCACCAACAAACTATCATGGTCCAAACACACCAAGACAGTCGTGAAGAGGGTACGGCAACGCCTTTTCCCCCTCAGAAGACGGGAAATATCTGGCATGGGTCCCCAGATCCTCAAAAAGTTATACAGCTGCACCATCGAGAGCATCCTGACCGGTTGCATCACCGCCTGGTATGGCAACTGCTCTGCCTCCGACCGCAAGGCACTACAGAGGGTAGTACATCACTGAGGCCAAGCTGGGACCTCTATACCAGGCGGTGTCAGAGGAAGGCCCAAAGTGGGTCGTGGACCTATTATTGGTGGGTCGCGACGTGTCAGAGTATAGTTATTTAATTAATTACAGGATTTGATTTGGCCAAGCTCTCTGTTCAGTGGTGTCTTTGCTTAGCAGCTGTGTCTCTGCTCAGTTTGGCAGCTGAGCGAGTGGGAGGGAGACATGGTTTACCAGATCTTTTTTCAGCAGTTTTCTGTCGTTCAGCAGCAGATGATGCACTGTCAGCCTTGTCATTCCCACTCGCCATCGCTCACCGCTGTCATCGAATGGACTAAAGTTCACACTGAGATCAATTGTCATGAAACGCAAATACAGCGATGAGTTTCTCTCTCTTGGTTTCATACAAACTTAGAGAAATAATGAGGAGCGCCCACAATGTGTTTTGTGAGGGGAAGTGCATAATGAGTCTCTCAAAACTAACAAATTAAAATGACACGTCCTGATCAAACATCCACAGCATGACGGTAAACCAAGGGAGGTCTTTCAGGACAGGGCAGAATGCTTCGACAGTGGAAGAGTAAGTCAGCTAGCAAGTCATTGTTGTCATTTTATAAGCAGAAAAAAAGTGAGTATTATCTCTCGTAGTAGTAGATGTGAGATTCTCTTTCAAACAATCCCCTTGTACACAGCTAACAGCTAGCTAGCTAAAGTTAGCCTAAGCAAGCTAGCTAGCTACTGATAGTGCAACCATAAGTAACAGTACAGTTGTGGTCAAAAGTTTTGAGAATGACACAAATACTAATTTTCACAAAGTCTGTTGCCTCACTTTTGATGATGGCAATTTGCATATACTCCAGAATGTCATGAAGAGTGATCAGATGAATTGCAATTAATTGCAAAGTCCCTCTGTGCCATGAAAATGAACTTAATCCCCCAAAAACATTTCCACTGCATTTCAGCCCTGCCACAAAAGGACCAGCTGCCATCATGTCAGTGATTCTCTCGTTAACACAGGTGAGAGTGTTGACGAGGACAAGGCTGGAGATCACTCTGTCATGCTGATTGAGTTGGAATAACAGACTGAAAGCTTTAAAAGGAGGGTGGTGCTTGAAATCATTGTTCTTCCTCTGTTAACCATGGTTACCTGCAAGGAAACACATGCCATCATCATTGCTTTGCACAAAAAGGGCTTCACAGGCAAGGATATTGCTGCTAGTAAGATTGCATCTAAATCAACCATTTATCGGATCATCAAGAACTTCAAGGAGAGAGGTTCAATTGTTGTGAAGAAGGCGTCAGGGTGCCCAAGAAAGTCCAGCAAGCACCAGGACCGTCTCCTAAAGTTGATTCAGCTGCGGGATCGGGGCACCACCAGGGCAGAGCTTGCTCAGGAATGGCAGCAGGCAGGTGTGAGTGCATCTGCACGCACAGTGAGGCGAATACTTTTGGAGGATGGCCTGGTGTCAAGAAGGGCAGCGAGGAAGCCACTTCTCTCCAGGAAAAACATAAAGGACAGACTGATATTCTGCCAAAGGTACAGGGATTGGACTGTTGAGGACTGGGGTAAAGTCATTTTCTCTGATGAATCCCCTTTCCGATTGTTTGAGGCATCCGGCAACCACCTTGTCCGGAGAAGACAAGGTGAGCGCTACCATCAGTCCTGTGTCATGCCAACAGTAAAGCATCCTGAGACCATTCATGTGTGGGGTTGCTTCTCAGCCAAGAGCACAATTTTGCCTAAGAACACAGCCATGAATAAAGAATTGTACCAACACATTCTCCGAGAGCAACTTCCCCCAACCATCCAAGAACAGTTTGGTGATGAACAATGCCTTTTCCAGCATGATGGAGCACCTTGCCATAAGGCAAAAGTGATAACTAAGTGGCTTGGGGAACAAAACGTCGACATTTTGGTCCATGGCCAGGAAACTCCCCAGACCTTAATCCCATTGAGAACTTGTGGTCGATCCTCAAGAGGCGGGTGGACAAACAAAAATCCACAAATTCGGACAAACTCCAAGCATTGATTATGCAAAAATGGGCTGCCATCAGTCAGGATGTGGCCCAGAAGTTAATTGACAGCATGCCAGGGCGGATTGCAGAGGTCTTGAAAAAGAAGGGTCAACACTGCAAATACTGACTCTTTGCATGAACTTAATGTAATTGTCAATAAAAGCCTTTGACACTTATGGAATGCTTGTAATTATACTTCAGTATACCATAGTAACATCTGACAAAAATATCTAAAAACACTGAAGCAGCGAACTTTGTGAAGACCAATACTTGTATCATTCTCAAAACTTTTGACCACGACTGTACAGATGAAGAATGATCACTGTGAGTATTATTTACATTTACATTTACGTCATTTAGCAGACGCTCTTATCCAGAGTGACTTACAAATTGGTGCATTCACCCTATAGCCAGTGGGATAACCACTTCACCATTTTTTTTTTTTTTTTTTTTTTTAGGGGGGTAGAAGGATTACTTTATCCTATCCCAGGTATTCCTTAAAGAGGTGGGGTTTCAAATGTCTCCGGAAGGTGGTGAGTGACTCCGCTGTCCTGGCGTCGTGAGGGAGCTTGTTCCACCATTGGGGTGCCAGAGCAGCGAACAGTTTTGACTGGGCTGAGCGGGAACTCTGCTTCCGCAGAGGAAGGGGAGCCAGCAGGCCAGAGGTGGATGAACGCAATGCCCTCGTTTGGGTGTAGGGACTGATCAGAGCCTGAAGGTACGGAGGTGCCGTTCCCCTCACAGCTCCATAGGCAAGCACCATGGTCTTGTAACAGATGCGAGCTTCAACTGGAAGCCAGTGGATTGTGCGGAGGAGCGGGGTGACGTGAGAGAACTTGGGAAGGTTGAACACCAGACGGGCTGCGGCATTCTGGATGAGTTGTAGGGGTTTAATGGCACAGGCAGGGAGCCCAGCCAACAGCGAGTTGCAGTAATCCAGACGGGAGATGACAAGTGCCTGGATTAGGACCTGTGCCGCTTCCTGTGTAAGGCAGGGTCGTACTCTCCGAATGTTGTAGAGCATGAACCTGCAGGATCGGGTCACCGCCTTGATGTTAGCGGAGAACGACAGGGTGTTGTCCAGGGTCACGCCAAGGCTCTTCGCACTCTGGGAGGAGGACACAACGGAGTTGTCAACCGTGATGGCGAGATCATGGAACGGGCAGTCCTTCCCCGGGAGGAAGAGCAGCTCCGTCTTGCCAAGGTTCAGCTTGAGGTGGTGATCCGTCATCCATACTGATATGTCTGCCAGACATGCAGAGATGCGATTCGCTACCTGGTTATCAGAAGGGGGAAAGGAGAAGATTAGTTGTGTATCGTCAGCGTAGCAATGATAGGAAAGGCCATGTGAGGATATGACAGAGCCAAGTGACTTGGTGTGTAGGGAGAATAGGAGAGGGCCTAGAACTGAGCCCTGGGGGACACCAGTGGTGAGAGCACGTGGTGCGGAGACAGCTTCTCGCCACGCCACTTGGTAGGAGCGACCGGTCAGGTAGGACGCAATCCAGGAGTGAGCCGCGCCGGAGATGCCCAGCTCGGAGAGGGTGGAGAGGAGGATCTGATGGTTCACAGTATCAAAGGCAGCAGACAGGTCAAGAAGGACAAGAGCAGAGGAGAGAGAGTTAGCTTTAGCAGTGCGGAGAGCCTCCGTGACACAGAGAAGAGCAGTCTCAGTTGAATGACCAGTCCTGAAACCTGACTGGTTTGGATCAAGAAGGTCATTCTGAGAGAGATAGCAAGAGAGTTGGCTAAAGACGGCACGCTCAATAGTTTTGGAAAGAAAAGAAAGAAGGGATACTGGTCTGTAGTTGTTGACATCAGTGGGATCGAGTGTTGGTTTTTTGAGAAGGGGTGCAACTCTTGCTCTCTTGATAAAAATAAAAATAAATAGGTCATTTAGCAGACGCTCTTATCCAGAGCGATTTACATTATCTCTCGTAGTAGTAGATGGTGAGTTTCTCTTTCAAACAATCCCCTTGTACACAGCTAACAGCTAGCTAGCTAACCTTAGCCTAAGCAAGCTAGCTAGCTACTGATAGTGCAACCATAAGTAACAGTACACATGAAGATGAAACATGATCATGCAATCTTACTGTAGAAATTATTGTTGAAAACAAGTATAGGTTGGAACTGATGCTGTTAAAATACAAGTATAATGTTTTATTCTGAATTGGAATAAACTGATTGAAGCAAGATGCTTTTTGAGGTTAACACACTCACACAGTTCTGGGTTGCTCATCTACAGCAGGAAGCGTTCTCCTGCCTGACTGAGAAAGCAGTAGATGTTCTTATCCAGTTTGGCACCACATACCTATGCGAGTCAGGGTTCTCAACTCTGGCATACTTAAAAAACAAGTACAGAAACAGACTCCATGTTGAGCATGACCTCAGGGTTGCACTGTCAAAAACTGAGCTCAGAATAGACCTGCTTGTTGAAAACTTAAACCAGCCGCACACCTCTCATTAGGACTGTGTGTGTGTGTGTGTGTGTTTGTGTGTGTGTGTGTGTGTGTGTGTGTGTGTGTGTGTGTGTGTGTGTGTGTGTGTGTGTGTGTGTGTGTGTGTGTGTGTGTGTGTGTGTGTGTGTGTGTGTGTGTGTGTGTGTGTGTGTGTTTTCTGGTCTACATCTGTGTGATGTTGTCAATCAGTTTATTCCAGTTCAGAATAAAAATGATTTATTGTATTTTAACAGCAACTGTTCCAACCTAGATAGATATGTAAGAGTGTTTTTAATGGGGAAAAATAAACATGAATAGCTATTTATTTCATATGAGTATTTCACATTATTTGTTATTTGTCTATATTGCATTTGTTTTAGGGCAATACAATGTACCGATATTTACTATAGTTGCATGTTTTCATACGCTTGGGTCCCAGGAAAACACAGAATTTCTCATTTGGGTCCCAGGCTGAAAAAGTTTAAGAACCACTGTTCTAGACGATTCTGTGCTTCCAACTTTGTGGCAACAGTTTGGGGAAGGCCCTTTCGTGTTTCAGCATGACAATGCCCCTGTGCACAAAGAGAGGTCCATACAGAAATGGTTTTGTCGAGATAGGTGTGGAAGAACTTGACTGGCCTTCACAAAAGCCCTAACTTCAACCCCATCGAACACCTTTCGGATGAATTGGAACGCCGATTGCGAGCCAGGCCTAATCGCCCAACATCAGTGCCAAACCTCACTAATGCTCTTGTGGCTGAATAGAAGCAAGTCCCCCGCAGCAATGTTCCAACATCTAGTGGAAAGCCTTCCCAGAAGAGTGGAGGCTGTTTTAGCAGCAAAGGGGGGACCAACTCCATATTAATGCCCATTATTTTGGAATGAGATGTTGGACGAGCAGGTGTCCACATACTGTTGGTCATGTAATGTATGAACTTGTGCACAGATGCCTCAGGCTTTCTAGATTTTACCTCTTCTATGCCAGAGAATATTAAGTTATCCCGCATACTGCGTGTCTGTGTATCCAGCGCCGTCTCTTTAAGGGCTCTGTTGTCACGGACAACATAGTTTACTTTGTTTGCCAACGGTGCCCTTAAGCGTTGTATTATCTTAGCACATATCCTCAAGTTGTTTGTTATTGAAAGCGAGGGCGATATTAAGATCAGCTAGGTTCTTTCTCATTTCATCTAAAACAGCCTTTGATTTATGGAGACCAGGGGCATGTTGCACAAAACTAGGATAAGGGATTAAGCCAGGATATCTTGGTGATCCTGGCTCAATTGATCCGTAATCCGGTTGCACTAAAGATGGATAGGGGGCAGGAGGATATGTTATGGTATAAATTACCATGGAGATTTATTCTGTGGAGCTAGCCTGCTCCAGACCAGGCTAAATTCCAGGATCTATTTAATCTCATCCCTAATGTCAGTCAGCAGTCACCACAAATGGAAACCAATAGTTATTTCACTGCTCACTATACATTGTTATCACATATAACTAGACCCACTGTCATTATTTAAACGTTTGTGATCATTAATTTCAATGATTTTGGATAAAAAATGATTTTTAGATGATGTTGCTATCATTAGATAATTTACAGTTTCCCATAGACTATAAGGCTATATATAAAATGATAGAATATTAGGGCCACAGAGGGGAAAAAAACACAAGTCATAATATTGTAACCAGTTGTTTTAAAGGAGGACAGTTGTTAAAATGACAGATGTGGGGCATTTCGTGAAATTGTACTTCAGTATGGTTTCATAAACAAAGACATGCTGATGTGCCAGAATATTAAGTATCACATTGTCATAAGTATCAAAACTGTAAAAACAATATGTAGCTTTTCTGCAGAAAGAACCAGCCTCATACATTTATGACTTTATCCTTTTTCTTCAGTGTGGCCCTAGTACTCTGTCATATAAACAAATACACATTCCATATGAATATAAAAACACAATGTGTAACATTATGTTCCTTTATTGAATAAGGACAAAACAAAGCAGGTAAACTATCAGCTCCTTTCGAAACTGAAGTCACAGTGACTCTACAAGATGGAAAGCACAGAATCCAAGCATATTATACAAAATGATACATACACATTCAAAGGTCTGTATATAACACACCCTGCATGTCTGCACACTAAAATAAATGCAGGACAAATCCATACACATTAACTGAACAGACAAATGAATGGATGCAGTAGCCTCCCTGCAGCCTTGTATTACACACAGTATACCGCACAAACATCATAAGAGGCCAAATTCGTAAAAAAACGAACCCAAAAAAACCCAAATTCCTCTGCCACCGCAGGACATATTTAACCAAAATTGAAAGCACACATACTAACTAAAATAATTCAACACATATTGGTCCCTCAGCAGCCGACCACTGTCGTCATCAGGGAAGATTGCCGGATTGTCCCAGTCCATGGCTGGTGGCACTCTGGGGGCCCTCTCCTTCCTCAGGCAGGCCACATTGTGGAGGACAGCACAAGCCACAGTAATATCACATGCCCTAACAGGGCTGACCCTTAATTTGTGAAGGCAGTGAAAGCGTGCCTTCAGGAGGCCAAAGGTCATTTCAACTCTGGCCCTGGTCCTGGCATGGGCATGGTTGTAGGCCTGCTGTGCTTCCTGGGGGTCTGTGAAAGGTGTCAGGAGAAAAGGCTGGCAGCCATACCCCCTGTCTCCCAGCAACACACCAGAGAATTCACCTGTCAACACAAAATCTCATCATTACTACCTCATAAACACAGTGATATTCTTGACACAGCCATGATGGTTATAAATAGGGGTTGTGTGGCTTACCTTGTGATAGGCACTGATAGATTTCAGAGGCCCGAAAGATTCTGGAGTCATGGACTGAGCCAGGCCATTTTGCCACAACATTGCTGATCACACAGTCAGCATTGCAGACCATCTGAAATCATAAGATGAGGAATATTACACCAATCAATGCACATCACTGGCAATGCAGAGTGTTCATCAATGGACAATATCAAAAAGTTATGTTCACCTGAACATTAATGCTGTGAAAGGATTTCCTATTCACAAAATCGGCCTCATGGGCACCTGAGGGGGCTTTTATCCTTATGTGTGTGCAGTCCACTGCACAAATGACATTGGGGAAACCTGTCACACAAAGTAATGAGTATCCTACTATGTGTTAACAGTTGTCCTGTAATTTGTAGATCCTCTTACCTGCAATCCTATAGAACTCCTCTTTGATGTCACAGAGTCTTCTGTGGCCAGGGAAGGAGATGAAGACATCTGCTAATGCTTTGATAGCCAGACACACACTCCTTATTGTGCGGCAAATTGTGGCCTTGTTCAGCTGTTCTGCATCCCCCACTGAGTACAGGAAGGCTCCACTAGCAAAAAAGCGCAAGGCCACACAAACCATTTGCTCCACACTCAGTGCATGGCTCTGTGCAGTGCGGTGCTTAATCCTGGGACCCAGTAGTCTGCATAGATACCTGATGCCATCTGCAGAAAACCTGTATCTTTCATATAGATGGTCATCAGGGAAGGCCAGTGGGTCCAACCGGTCCCTGAAGACCCTTTCTCGCCTGAAGGCTCTCCTCAGCACAAGTGCTTCTTCATCCACCACATCTCGCACGAATGGGCATGCCATTGTCAGAGCAGAAAGGAACACACAATTTTGGGCCTTCATATAGGCTAGTGGCCACACCTGGTGCTGGGGGGGTGGGCAAAAGAGGGCGATGCCTTATAACGATGACTTGGTTGTACTGATTGCTGGGAAAATTAAAAAAACCTTAGAAAGATGCCACCGTCCTGTGTGCTCACAATAAGAGCTCATATGTCATGGCTCACTTGACTTTACGAGAATATACCTAATTTTTATTTTGAGCTGTGTCATCTTCTTGGAGCTGGGGGAGGAAAGAAAAATAATGATTAATACATTTGTGTTACAGTTAGCATACAGTGTACATTGAAGGCATATCTCACCTCCCTCTCAAGTTTTTTTATTTCAAGGTCCAGTTTCCTAATTGTCCTCTTTTTTATTTCGGACTCCAGTGCAAGATTTTCCATCTTTTTCTTCTTGTACTGAATGTCTATGTCTGCCAGTTCTATTTGGCGCCGGAGGTGGTTGCCATACAACTTTCTGATAGCTTGTGAGCTCTGTGAACACAATACAATTAGCGCAGCTGGAATTTGGCAGGATGTGGTGTCCTTTTATTAATACGCACTATGTTGCCAGGCTGGTTTTCCCACTGTATAGCATCTGGGTCCTGTAAAAGAAATTAGATTTTTTGATTTTGATGAGGACTCCTCACCATTGTAGAGTAAATAGTACTTTCACAGTCTTAACATGATACCTCATGCCTTCTGGAATCCAGAGAGATGGTCTCCTCCTCATCATCGTCTCCATCATGTGCTGTTGCTGCTGCACTGGGGCCTTCACCCTATCACATTTAATCGGATTCATATTGAAGCTAGTAGACAAGACATGCCAGGCCTACAGTATGCCTTTGATGGAGTACTCACTGGATCAGCATCGTCTGGTGCTTGTGCTGGTGGCTCTAACAGGAACACAGTGCTGCCAGACACTGCAAGGCAATAGGTAAACCAAAGTCAGACAGTCCAAATTGATTCAATATGAATGTGGTTGTATCCCATGTAGAGATGGAAGGACATACCTTGAATGAAGCGGGTGGCATCTTGGGAGGAACCTATGCTCGTCTCTTTCCCCCCAGGGATCCCCTCTAAGACGGGCCTGCCTTTATTTAGCTCCAAGGCCATGTCCTCTGCTGGGGTAAGGTCAGCCTTTGGTGACCCACCACCCGTGCCTTGTCTGTGGGTATTCTTTTTCACTGCTAAAACAGTACAGACAATGTGTGAGCAGGCACCTTCTGGGTACAATATATGCTTGTGCTTTGTTAAATATTAGTCAGGGACCATACCATTCTGCAGAATGTTCTTGTATTTGATTTTGACCTGCTGCCATGTCCGTTTTGGCCCGTTCATGTTTAATCTACACACACACACACACACACACACACACACACACACACACACATTTAATGGAGTCACACTGCAAAAAATTACTTGGTATTTTTGTCTTGTTTTCAGTAAAAATATCAAAAAATGTATCATAGCTTTATACAGTGTGATGGAGTTACTTTACACAATTTCACTCATATCTGCAGTGCATTTCAATTAAAAATTTAACCGTTTCATAATTACAGTACAACTGCATTTTTGGAGATGTGAATTAAATATTTGAATTGTAATTGTGATGTTTCAGCGGAGCGGTGAGTGTGTAATTGTGCACTACTTACGCATTCAGGCGGTCTGCAATACTTTGCCACGCTTTTTCTCTTTGCTTTATCACTGTGGCGGTGTTGCCTTTCTTCTTAATTATATATTTTACCTCCTCGTATGCCTCCATGAGGATTTGTGCTTCCGACGGGGAAAAGTACGCGGCTCTAGTTGCCATGGTAAATCAGTTAATCTGTGATCTGTGGCGGGGTCTATTTGAGTGAGCCGTGAGCGCGCACCTATCCAGGATTGGTTTCACCTGGCTTAATGAATCCGTGTCTGCTCATCCTGGCTTGGTCTTTGTGCAACCAATTAAGCCTGGACGCACATGTTTTGGCTTCATTGAGCTCAGCTGAGTCATTTATCCCGGATGTCTTAATTCTACTTTTGTGCAACAGGCCCCAGAACACTTCCTTTGGAAGCGTTGTTGAAGTCATCGCTGGCGGAGTTGTTTAAATCAATGTCAGTGGATGAGATCCTAAATCTTTTGGCAGGCTGTTCGGCAGAGACCCGGTGTCTTGCCGGGCTCTTATGGCTGAGTTAAGGAGTCCCAGGTTGGACAATGAGATTCCAGATCCCACAGGCTGTGATGGATCCACCGTCTCCAGTTTATCTCACCTCACTGCAAGATATTGGTAAACTTTCATTAGTATGGTGCCTGTGAGAAGAGCCCTGTGGCTCCAGGTTATTCGGTGTGGGAGAGTGGGAAATGTTGGGACCCGGTGTCCTAGTAGGCTACATGTAGCTCCGGTGTCCTAGTAGGCTACATGTAGCTCCGGTGTCCTAGTAGGCTACATGTAGCTCCGGTGTCCTAGTAGGCTACATGTAGCTATATGTCCTAGTAGGCTACACGTAGCTCCGGTGTCCTAGTAGGCTACATGTAGCTGTATAGTCCGTTTGTAACTCCACCCACTACTTGTAGCTGTATAGTCCGTTTGTAACTCCACCCACTACTTGTAGCTGTATAGTCCGTTTGTAACTCCACCCACTACTTGTAGCTGTATAGTCCGTTAGTTTGTGTTGTTGGTCCTGGCTAGGTTAGTAGCTAGCTAGCACTCACTCAGTCAAGTGGCTGTTAGCATCGTCATGAAAAAGGCATGAGGGAAGCCCTAAAATATTACGTTTTTCTAATTAGTGAGAACGCTAGGGAGCAGGCAATGTTGAAAAGTAATATTTAGACATGTTGTACTTTTCTTAAATGTAGTTTTGTAGTTGACTAAAACAAGCAGACAAAAATAATATTGCATTTGAAAAAGGTCAAGATTTTGCTGTGAGCCAATGGGGTAACCTAGGTAACCACAGGTTGTTTTCCCCACAGGCAGGCAGGTTCGAGACATTCTATCTAATACCTACTGGAACTGTGGCGTTCATTATGACATCAGCATGTCTTCAGCATTTGTTCCCAGCTTCTTTTTTATTTATTTTGCTAATACTAGCAGCATGTTAGCTTCTAGGTTTTTTGTTGTTTTCTTTAAGGTTCTTGATATTTCAGAGGTATTACCTTCTGTGCTTCTGCCTCTGAGGTGTATGGTTTTATGACAACTATTGTTTTTCTTATTTGTTTAAAAAATAAACAACATTCTCGCAATTTTCAAGATCTTTTTCAGGAGATCATGTTGCTTGCTGCCAGTTCCCAAGTTGCCTAGCAATATTCCTATATGAATATACACTGAACAAAAAGATAAACGCAACATGTAAAGTGTTGGTCCCATGTTTCATGAGCTGAAATAAAATATCTCAGAAATGTTCCATTTGCACAAACGCTTATTTCTCTCAAATTTTGTGCAAGAATGTCTTTACATGCCTGTTAGTGAGTATTTCTCCTTTGCCAAGATAATCAATCCACCTGACAGGTGTGGCATATTAAGAAGCTGATTAAACAGCATGATCATTACACAGGTGCACCTTGTACTGGGGACAATAAAAGGCCACTCTAAAATGTGTTTTGCCACACAACACAATGCCACACGTCTCAAGATTTGAGGGAGCGTGCAATTGGCATGTTACCAGAGGATTTAATGTTCATGTATCTACCATAAGCCGCCTCCAACATCGTTTTAGAGAATTTGGCAGTACGTCCAACCGGCCTGACAACCGCAGACCACATGTAACCACGCCAGCCGAGGTCCTCCACATCCGGCTTCTTCAATGATTCACAGTTTCAGATGGCGTTGTGTGGGCGAGCGGTTTGCGGATGTCAACGTTGTGAACAGAGTGCCCCATGGTGGCGGTGGGGTTATGGTATGGGCAGGCATAAGCTATGGACAACAAACACAATTGCATTTTATTGATGGCAATTTGAATGCACAGAGATACCGTGACGAGATCCTGAGGCCCATTGTCGTGCCATTCATCCGACTCCATCACCTCACGTTTCAGCATGGTAATGTATGGCCCCATGTTGCAAGGATCTGTACACAATTCCAGGAAGCTGAAAATGTCCCAGTTCTTCCATGGCCTGCATACTCACCAGACATATCACCCATTGAGCATGTTGGGATGCTCTGGATCGACATGTACGAACAGTTCCCGCCAATATCCAGCAACTTCGCACAGCCATTGAAGAGGAGTGGGACAACATTCCACAGGTCACAATCAACAGCCTGATCAACTCTATGCAAAGGAGATGTGTCACGCTGCATGAGGCAAATGGTGGTCACACCAGATACTGACTGGATTTCCATGCCCCTACCTTTTCTTTTAAGGTATCTGTGACCAACAGATGCATATCTGGATTTCCAGTCATGTGAAATCCATAGATTAGGGCCTAATGAATTTATTTCAATTGACAGATTTCTGTATGTGAACTGTAACTCAGTAAAATCTTTTAAATTGTTGCACGTTGCATTTATATTTTTGTTCAGTGTAAGTCAGAGGAGGCTGGTGGGAGGAGCAATAGGAGGACAGGTTCATCGTAATGGATGGAATGGAGTTAATGGAAAGGTATGAAACATATAGAAACCACGTTTGACTAGCTTGCTGGCTAACGTTTCCTAGCTAGTTAGGCAACGTTAGGACAGAGGTGCTAGTAAACGTTAGCTAGCTAGCTACTTAGCTAGCTGAGCAGCGTGCTAAATCATCCAGCAGAATTTCTATATCCAAAACTGAAACAAATTGCATTGAGAATTTACCCTGTCTCCTCTGTAAAAAATGTGTATCTTGTGAACAGTTCTTTTGCGCAATCTCCTCTGTCTGGCAAACCTCTCATGGCCACGTTAATCCTGATTCTTCATGACGCAATGTCACATGATGTCAGCTACAACACAAAACTCTGGGTACGTTCCAGGTCGTCTTCATTTCAGAGATGGGCAGATCTCACGAAGTCTCAGAAACCAGCAAACAACACCAATAATATGGCTTGAGATCTTCAGATGAGGCCTTCATTCCTGGAATAAATAAGTGTACCAATGCATCACCAGGGTTTCAAACGTGGGGCAAGACACATCATGGGAGTTGACCATTGGTCTGAAAACCAACCATTTCTATTCCTGGACAGAACAACACACACAAAGTGAGAAAATAACTATTGTTTAACTGTGCAACCATTGAAAAAAAGATTGCATGATGAAACATAAGGGTTCAATATTATACGCATTTGTGTTAAGTGCATTTATAAGCGGTTAATGGCTGGATGTAAATAGCGGCTCACTATTTGGCAAGTACTGACTGGCTATCGCATTCTTTTGACCAATTTGTTATAACCCATTTATTAATGTTTTATAATGTATTTACAAATGATTAACCGGGACACCCATGGGGCGGCGCACAATTGGCCCAGCATCGTCCAGAGTAGGGGAGGGAATGGCCTGCAGGGATGTTGGTAGAGCATGGCGTTTGCAATGCCAGGGTTGTGGGTTCGATTCCCACGGGGGGCCAGTATGAAAAAATTAAAAAATAGAATGTATGCACTCACTAACTGTAAGTCGCTCTGGATAAGAGCGTCTGCTAAATGACTAAAATGTAAAATGTAAATATAATTAAATAACTGTTAATGATGTAAATACAAAACCCTTTAAAAAAACCTTTAGAAATGTAACCTTACTGTAAAGAGTTACCGAATATCCTTTTCTGACTCAAATAACAGTCCCTCAAGATTGCCCTGATGTCCAAAATATTTCAAATCAACATTTCGTGATATGAAACTTTGAAGTTGCATGTATTTGAAAATATCTACGTTGGTCAATCCAAAATTGTTACCAAGTCCAATCCAAAATCCTGTTACCAAGTCATTAGTGTTTTCTATGCCTTTAGTATTCCATGTGGGCCAATGGATCAGAGGATTGTTCCATGGGGTTGTGTTTTTAGGGAGTGCTATTGGTTCTTGTGAAGAATAAGTTTCATTTTCTTCCATATAGTGTTCTTAACTAGGAAGCTGTTCGTGTTCTTAGCTTTATCCTTTGAAAATAGACACATGAAAATATTCTGGGGATGAGCATGCGCATCTTCAATCTGGACCCATTGTTCCTCTTTAGTGATTTTAACTATTTGTCGGAAGCAAAAGCCTTGGGTGGCAAGTCGATACAGTTCCGAGTCTGGAAGGTTTACTCAAGCTTTTATCATGATTCAAGTCATGTGAAACGTAATTATGTCTGAATGTTACAGACCACACAGTGAGAGGTCTGGTGTTTCTCCCTTATTCCCCCTCACACACACACACACACACACACACACACACACACACACACACACACACACACACACACACACAGCGCTCCCCCCTCACAGAGAGAGGTCCCCCTGTACTCCACTCACAGCTGACTGAGTGAATAAAGCATCAATAATACAACATGTCCATGTGGTCATAGCATTAGGAACCAACCAACCGGCTGGTCTTAATATTATGAACCAGCTGATATTGAGGTTTTTAACAGCAGACAGACAATGGGACCAGCTGGAGGGACGTGTTACTGTTAGTCACACCTTCTATACTGTAGACAACACATGTGAAAGGTACAATACTTATAACTGACAGAGAGGGTTCCAACGTGATACTTATTATATTGAAGCAGACACCTAGTTATCTCACCATGATACTACAGTGTAGCAGACACCTAGTTATCTCACCATGATACTACAGTGTAGCAGACACCTAGTTATCTCACCATGATACCACAGTGTAGCAGACACCTAGTTATCTCACCATGATACTACAGTGTAGCAGACACCTAGTTATCTCACCATGATACTACAGTGAAGCAGACACCTAGTTATCTCACCATGATACCACAGTGTAGCAGACACCTAGTTATCTCACCATGATACTACAGTGTAGCAGACACCTAGTTATCTCACCATGATACTACAATGAAGCAGACACCTAGTTATCTCACCATGATACCACAGTGTAGCAGACACCTAGTTATCTCACCATGATACCACAGTGTAGCAGACACCTAGTTATCTCACCATGATACCACAGTGTAGCAGACACCTAGTTATCTCACCATGATACTACAGTGTAGCAGACACCTAGTTATCTCACCATGATACCACAGTGTAGCAGACACCTAGTTATCTCACCATGATACTACAGTGAAGCAGACACCTAGTTATCTCACCATGATACCACAGTGTAGCAGACACCTAGTTATCTCACCATGATACCACAGTGTAGCAGACACCTAGTTATCTCGCCATGATACCACAGTGTAGCAGACACCTAGTTATCTCGCCATGATACCACAGTGTAGCAGACACCTAGTTATCTCGCCATGATACCACAGTGTAGCAGACACCTAGTTATCTCACCATGATACTACAGTGTAGCAGACACCTAGTTATCTCACCATGATACCACAGTGTAGCAGACACCTAGTTATCTCACCATGATACTACAGTGAAGCAGACACCTAGTTATCTCAACATGATACTACAGTGTAGCAGACACCTAGTTATCTCACCATGATACTACAGTGTAGCAGACACCTAGTTATCTCACCATGATACTACAGTGTAGCAGACACCTAGTTATCTCACCATGATACTACAGTGAAGCAGACACCTAGTTATCTCAACATGATACTACAGTGTAGCAGACACCTAGTTATCTCGCCATGATACTACAGTGTAGCAGACACCTAGTTATCTCACCATGATACCACAGTGTAGCAGACACCTAGTTATCTCACCATGATACCACAGTGTAGCAGACACCTAGTTATCTCGCCATGATACCACAGTGTAGCAGACACCTAGTTATCTCGCCATGATACCACAGTGTAGCAGACACCTAGTTATCTCGCCATGATACCACAGTGTAGCAGACACCTAGTTATCTCGCCATGATACCACAGTGTAGCAGACACCTAGTTATCTCGCCATGATACCACAGTGTAGCAGACACCTAGTTATCTCATCATGATACCACAGTGTAGCAGACACCTAGTTATCTCACCATGAAACTACAGTGTAGCAGACACCTAGTTATCTCACCATGATACCACAGTGTAGCAGACACCTAGTTATCTCACCATGATACTACAGTGTAGCAGACACCTAGTTATCTCAACATGATACTACAGTGTAGCAGACACCTAGTTATCTCACCATGATACTACAGTGTAGCAGACACCTAGTTATCTCGCCATGATACTACAGTGTAGCAGACACCTAGTTATCTCGCCATACTGATCATGGTCTGCATCCCATCTAATGACACCATATTGTCTATGTACAGAATTAGCGTTGTGGTGGGTGGGGGGTGGGGGGGGGGGGATCCATAGAGTTACATATTGTGGTCCTCTGTAGCTCAATTGGTAGAGCATGGCGCTTATAACGCCAGGGTAATGGGTTCGATCCCCGGGACCACCCATATGTAAAAATGTATGCGCACATGACTGTAAGTCGCTTTGGATAAAAGCATCTGCTAAATGGCATATTATTCATATTATTATATTGGGATATTATTTTTTACAATATCGCAATAATATTTTTTTGCGCTAGCTGTCTGTACCCTCAACAAAACTCCAGTATTTTTCCTTCTCCATCTTCTTTCTAAATAGGCAGCCAATTTGTTTTCAACACTTTTAATTCCATGACTGATCAAAACTAATTTCCTCATGGCTCTCTCTTGTCTCTCAGCAGCAGACATACGGTGAGCAATATGTTTGGAACATCAAACCGAAATAAAATCGCCGCATCGAATCACAGTACATATAGAATCGTGAGAATCGCAATGCATATCGTATCGGCACCTAAGTATGGTGATAATATCGCATTGTGAGGTCATTGCCCTGCTATATAGTGCACTACTTTTGACCAGGACCCATAGGCCTCTAGACAAAGTAGTGCACTATGAAAAGGAATAGGGTGGAACCACGTTCTCCTTAAGCTCAGAGGAGGCTTCTGTCCTAAGTTACTCTGGGGTTGAAGGAGGTCCCCAGCTCTCTCCAGGTGTCCCAAAAGTAGTGCGCTATATAGGGAATAGAGCACCATTTGGGAAGCAATACGAACACATGGGGAGGTAATTTGTGCAATGTAGGGAATGGTTTCGTGTGCCTTTCATCAAACCACCAAATCTTCCTGTACTGTAATATCACAATTCACCGGCTCACATACACATATCTGCTACTAGTGGAAGCCCCATACAGATGCATTACAGTTTTTTACAATCACTTTGACACTCATTTCAGAACCTTGACGTCATTTTTCAAAACTCTAGACACAAAACTCAAAACGGTCATCACCTGTAACACAGGCTGTCCAATGTTCAAAACATTGCATTGTGCATTCATATCTTTAAAGAAATCTTGCACTTGCACAATCATTGGTTCAAAAAACAAATGTATTGTGAAATACCAATGAAACGTTTAATTTAGATCACCCACACACAAGCAACCGATAGTTTCACTGTGTCATTGTTCGTACAATCATTATATATTGTAGTACAAAATAGGTGATACATGTTTCATTATGGTACTACATGTAAATACATCCCTGTAAAAGTACTGCTGTAGTAGAGAGAATACTACAGACACAGTGGAATCATTGAACAAAATCTGAAATATATTGATGAAAAACGATACAGTACTGTAAACATCAAATGCAGTGTTCCTCAACTTGCTTGCTTGTACTGTAAAAAGCAAAACATAGGAGTGATTACTGTACTTCTACATTTTCATCAACTCTGTCTTGTGGATTTGGCCACAGGTTCTCATCTACATCACAATGGATGTTTTAATTAGCCAAACATCTTGGAAAAAACCTTCGGCCACGGCGAATCCAGGCCTGACACTGGTCTGCCGTGATGTCATTGCATGTGTCATCCATGGCCTGGAGAAAAGTGACTTGTTCATGAGGGTGCCTGTCATAAACCTTCCATCTCCATGTGGAGAAAAATTCCTCAATCGGGTTAAGGAAATGAGAGTATGGGGGTAAATACAGGGTGGTAAATTGTGCATGGGCCTGAAACCATGCTTGCTCGGATTTCATTGGACACTCTTTGCTGTTGCTGCCGCTGTCTTGGTCCGTGGCCTTGTCCTCTACCACGTTCCCCCACACCTCTCAAACGAGGCCCACGACCACCTCTCAGAAGGGGTGCTTGTCCCCTGCCATTCCTTTGACCAACACGTCTTCCTCGTCTTCCTCCCACCACTGCTTGACCTCTATTGTGACCTCGATCACCTGCCGGCTCCATGTTACAGTACGTATCGCTATGTTGTTGCAAGTGGATCCCAATCAATTCTTTATATACTCGTTCCATAATGTGAACTCAATCATCAGTAACGAGTTGGCAGAATTGGACAAGCAATTACAAGGGCCTGCATCCATACAGTGCAGTACTGTCAATACTGTAAATAGTCTGAAAAGGTGGTACATGGGACCATAGAAACGGTGTCTGATAAAGAATGATGATGAAATATTACATCCATAGATAATGTAGTCTAATTGGTTCATGTTCCACGCTAATTGGTGACAATGAATCTTGTTATCTTGAAACTTTCATGATCTAAACATGGAATATTGTTTGTCTGTTTCCATACAACTATGCATTAAGAGTAATGCAACAGTTACTTATCATTTTGAGCAGTTGTATCAATTGATAGTTGGATAATTGTAATGAAATGAATAGACACTCATCTGAAATGTAATGTGTGAATTGCCTTTTGAAATAGTAGTAGTTTGATGTTAAGTTGTGTCATGTTGAACAGGTGATTTTTGTTAAATGAACAAATGATCTTAGTTTTATGTGTATTGTATCCAAGCAATTGAAAAAAGTGTTAGAGTTTTGAAAAATGTGCATTTTGATCATTGGTTGTGAGTTTTGTGTCTAGAGTTTTGAAAAATGACGTCAAGGTTCTGAAATTAGTGCCAAAGTGATTGTAAAAAACTGTAAAGTCTGCATCATTAGAGAGTGGGTTGGATTGAACACTTTAACACTTTAAATGCAATTACAGACACATTCAACTCAGTCAACTACTTCATTAAGGCCCCTTTGAAATAGTCATGGGGACTATTAGCTGCTAATGCTAACGTTCTCCTCACTGGTGACTGTTTAGGATGCCCACCATAGTCATGTGGCTACGGTAGGTGTCGATTGCTCACACTGAGTGCGTGTGTGTAGTTGTGTGTGTGTGTGTGCGTGTGTGTGTAGTTGTGTGTGTGTGTGTGTGTGTGTGTGTGTGTGTAGTTGTGTGTGTGTGTGTGTGTGTGTGTGTGTAGTTGTGTGTGTGTGTGTCTGTGTGTGTGTGTGTGTGTGTGTGTAGTTGTGTGTGTGTGTGTGTGTGTGTGTGTGTGTGTGTGTGTGTGTGTGTGTGTGTGTGTGTGTGTGTGTGTGTGCGTGTGTGTGTGTGTGTGTGTGTGTGTGTGTGTGTGTGTGTGTGTGTCTGTGTCTGTGTGTGTGTGTGTGTGTGTGTAGTGTGTGTGTGTGTGTGTGTGTGTGTGTGTGTGTGTGTGTGTGTGTAGTTGTGTGTGTGTGTGTGTGTGTGTGTGTGTGTGTGTGTGTGTGTGTGTGTGTGTGTGTGTGTGTGTGTGTGTGTGTAGTTGTGTGTGTGTGTGTGTGTGTGTGTGTGTGTGTGTGTGTGTGTGTGTGTGTGTGTGTGTGTGTGTGTGTGTGTGTGTGTGTGTGTGTGTGTGTGTGTGTGTGTGTATCAGGTCCACACCAAATATCAGTAACATTTAGCCCCATGCCTGACTGGGTCAGGTTGTCACTGTTACTCCCAGTCCATTACTGTGTGATACTAGTTACAAACTTCTATGGTGAAACCTCCTTCTGAAGAAAAATAATCAAGATTCTTTAGCTCTTACCAATTTTTGGCCAATCTCCAACCTTCCATTCTTAAGCAAAATTCTGGAGAAATTGGTTTTTAAACAGCCAAATTATTATCAACTTTATTTTTGAAAAGTTCCAATCTGGTTTTCGGGCCTACACCAGCACAGAGACAGCCTTAGTTAAAGTGATAAATGATCTTAGAGTCAACACAGATGCCAAACAGCTCTCTGTCCGTGTACTCTTAGATTTAAGTGCTGCATTCGACACTGTTGACCATGATGTCCTTCTGGACAGACTGGAGAGGTGGGTTGACCTCTCCGGTCCAGTTCTATATTGGTTTAGGACCTATTTAACCGGTCAAGAGTTTTTTTAACTTGCCGCACGTTTTAATTCACGGGCAATAAAGATAAAACACCAGGAAAAAACCCAGGTGTTATTTTAGATTCTGAACTCAATTTCGAATCACACATCAGGAATGTGACCAAAGCAGCTTTTTACCAGCTGAGGAACATTGCCAAGGTGTGTCCGTTTCTCTCTCAGGCTGATACAGAGAGACTCATCCATGCTTTTATTACAAGCAGGCTTGACTACTGTAACGCTCTCCTGTCTGGTCTACCTAAGAAAGCCATTGGTCAACTGCAAAACATACAGAATGCTGCAGGACGGGTACTGACCGAGACCAGACAGAGAGCACACATTACACCGGTTTTAAGGTCTCTGCACTGGCTGCCTGTGAGTTTTAGAATAAACGTTTAGATTCTTCTATTGGTTTTTAAATCAATCCACGATTGTGCACCCAGAGAACCTGAGGGGGGCTGAAACTGTGGACATATTTAAACGAGATCTTAAAACACATCTTTTTAGCTTTGCTTTTCCTCGGGGTGCTTTTTGGTCGTTCAGTTGTTATTGTTATCCTTTAGTTTTTTTATCCTCTGGTGTTTGTTGTGTAGTAAAATTTTTATTTTCATTGAAGCACATTGTGTTGCATTCCATGTCTGAAACGTGCTGTATACATAAAGCTTGATTTAATTTAATTACTGGAGACCAGTCACTCTGCAATGCCCAGGGAAGTGAATAGGGCCAGGAGTGTTTCCCGGTCATATCATCAGAAGAACCTCCTGGCCAGTACATAATTAAACAGCTGAGGTTGTTTCAAAACATACATCTATACCAACCAGCTTTCCTTGTTGTGACATTATATATTTCCCCTCTTTGCTCTAAGATATTTGGGGTATTGAACATTCAAAAGCTTTCACAGGCACAAGTTATAAAGTTACAGGAGGGTAGAGCCCACCTGACCACTTGACCAGAGTTCGTGCATGCTCTACGGCCACACCCTCAAACTAAACTATGTTTGACAGGCTGGGAGAGAAGGCCAAGAGTGACAGCTGCTGTTAAAATTAGCCCCTTTCCCGGAACGCCTGTCCCATAGCCCTGCATCGTGTAGCTCCTACCCCAGTCCCCTGGCCCTAGACTAACAGGGGCTCTGTTGAAGAGGGGATGGGGGAAGGAGGGGGTGGTAGGGGGTCTGAAGAGGGGGTAAGAGGGGGACTGAAGAGGGGGTAGGAGGGGGACTGAAGAGGGGGTAGGAGGGGGACTGAAGAGGGGGTAGGAGGGGGACTGAAGAGGGGGTAGGAGGGGGACTGAAGAGGGGGTAGGAGGGGGACTGAAGAGGGGGTAGGAGGGGGACTGAAGAGGGGGTAGGAGGGGGACTGAAGAGGGGGTAGGAGGGGGACTGAAGAGGGGGTAGGAGGGGGACTGAAGAGGGGGTAGGAGGGGGACTGAAGAGGGGGTAGGAGGGGGTCTGAAGAGGGGGGTAGGAGGGGGACTGAAGAGGGGGTAGGAGGGGGTCTGAAGAGGGGGTAGGAGGGGGACTGAAGAGGGGGAAGGAGGGGGACTGAAGAGGGGGAAGGAGGGGGACTGAAGAGGGGGTAGGAGGGGGACTGAAGAGGGGGTAGGAGGGGGACTGAAGAGGGGGTAGGAGGGTTTTTTTAAGTAATCTGTGTCAACATGTCAGAGGGCTCTCTCTCTGCAAACACCTAAGAGAGGAGGGGAGAGGAGAGAGGCCCGACTGCATGGCTCCCCTGGTCTCAACACACACATACACGCACACACACGCATGTACACACACACCCACCCTCCTCCCCCTCAAAACAGTTAACAGGCCAGTTAATTAGATGTATAGAGGGAAAGGAGTTCTCTGCTGATTGGACCATGTGAAAAGCCGCAGAGTGCAGTTGGCCGATCAGCCTGCCAATAGCAGAGCTCTAGAGACTTACTAAAGCACTGCAATGCAAACCTGGGTTCACATACTATTTGAAATAACTGAAATAATTCAGATTTGCATCATTGAGGTTGTCTGTTGCAATGGAACCAATAGAGAACTCCCCAAAGTGTAAACCCTGCCCACCTGAGACTTTAGGCAGGCTAAAGGAAATGCTCAAAGATTTGAAATAGTATTTGAACCCAGGTTTGCTTCTGACTGAGGTTTAGGTCTACGCACTAAAACACAGGGTACTGAAGCGCCAAGCTCCAACCGACCTAACCCAAACCAATCCAGGGTAATAACGACTCTAGGAAAATAACTGCTCTTTCTCAGGACTCAGATAGCAGCAGGACAGTCATAGAGGAAGCCTCTCTCTGCAGAACCTCTGGGATTAAATGGTAATTACATGTTAATTACATGGTGGAGTTTTACATAAACTGTTAACTAATCCAACCAATTAGTGGCTGGCCCGTATGAAAAAGATACCATAGCATACAATGGTATAAATACTGCAGTATTACTATAGTTGAAAAGCTATAGTATATACTATAGTAATTACCATAGTGTTTTGTTTTAATATCTCTGCCATTCTCCTTGAGAAAACCTACTGGACAAATACTAAAATAGCAAATCATCCGTAACCTGTCGGTAGGACTGGATTCTGAACAGGTTAAAGGGAACACAATATATGGTCTATACTTGGCATGTAGGTTTCTCCCTCATGGGTGGCACAATTTGGGAAACGGGGGAGGGGAATGGGTGGGGTATTTGCAAATGAAATATTGTAGTTGTTAACATAATTTTTACGGACACTGCAGTGTTTTAGCAGACATTACTGTAGTGTTCTACAGTTAGCTATATAATTCTATAGTAAGTACTACACATAAAAAATAAAAATAAATAATGAAAATTTTAAATATACTCAACAAAAAAAAATATGTTAATTGTAAAGTGGTTATCCCACTGGCTATAAGGTGAATGCACCAATGTGTAAGTCGCTCTGGATAAGAGCGTCTGCTAAATGACGTAAATGTAAATGTAAATGTAATGATCGAGAGATACTACAGTGTGGAGTATAGTATTCTACAGTGTACTACAGTATACTACATTAGGTACTATAGTAAACTAGTATTTTTTTCATGTGGGGGGTGACTGTGGACTCAAATACAGTAAATACAGCCTAGACCTTGTGATGCCATGACACTGTCATTACCTAACATGCCCCTACGGGCGCTGTAGTGCACTAAATATGGAATAGGGTTCCCCTGGTCAAAAGTGGTGCACTAAATAGCAAATAGGATGCCATTTGGGACCCAGGCTACATTTCCTCACACTGTAGCATCTGCAGTTAAAGTTTTATTCTGATTTAGCTGTGGTCATATTTAGTTAGTTTAACATTCAGAGGGCGTTAGTCACCCAGCAGAGTGGAATTGAATGGAGAGTTCAGAGGGCGTTAGTCACCAAGCAGAGTGGAATTGAATGAAGAGTTCAGAGGGCGTTAGTCACCCAGCAGAGTGGAATTGAATGGAGAGTTCAGAGGGCGTTAGTCACCAAGCAGAGTGGAATTGAATGGAGAGTTCAGAGGGCGTTAGTCACCAAGCAGAGTGGAATTGAATGGAGAGTTCAGAGGGCGTTAGTCACCAAGCAGATTGGAATTGAATGGAGAGTTCAGAGGGCGTTAGTCACCAAGCAGAGTGGAATTGAATGGAGAGTTCAGAGGGCGTTAGTCACCAAGCAGAGTGGAATTGAATGGAGAGTTCAGAGGGCGTTAGTCACCAAGCAGAGTGGAATTGAATGGAGAGTTCAGAGGGCGTTAGTCACCAAGCAGAGTGGAATTGAATGGAGAGTTCAGAGGGCGTTAATCACCAAGCAGAGTGGAATTGAATGGAGAGTTCAGAGGGCGTTAGTCACCAAGCGGAGTGGAATTGAATGGAGAGTTCAGAGGGCGTTAGTCACCAAGCAGAGTGGATTTGAATGGAGAGTTCAGAGGGCGTTAGTCACCAAGCAGAGTGGAATTGAATGGAGAGTTCAGAGGGCGTTAATCACCAAGCAGAGTGGAATTGAATGGAGAGTTCAGAGGGCGTTAGTCACCAAGCAGAGTGGAATTGAATGGAGAGTTCAGAGGGCGTTAAAAACCAAGCAGAGTGGAATTGAATGGAGAGTTCATAGGGCGTTAGTCACCAAGCAGAGTGGAATTGAATGGAGAGTTCAGAGGGCGTTAGTCACCAAGCAGAGTGGAATTGAATGGAGAGTTCAGAGGGCGTTAGTCACCAAGCAGAGTGGAATTGAATGGAGAGTTCAGAGGGCGTTAGTCACCAAGCAGAGTGGAATTGAATGGAGAGTTCAGAGGGCGTTAGTCACCAAGCAGAGTGGAATTGAATGGAGAGTTCAGAGGGCGTTAGTCACCAAGCAGAGTGGAATTGAATGGAGAGTTCAGAGGGCGTTAATCACCAAGCAGAGTGGAATTGAATGGAGAGTTCAGAGGGCGTTAGTCACCAAGCGGAGTGGAATTGAATGGAGAGTTCAGAGGGCGTTAGTCACCAAGCAGAGTGGATTTGAATGGAGAGTTCAGAGGGCGTTAGTCACCAAGCAGAGTGGAATTGAATGGAGAGTTCAGAGGGCGTTAAAAACCAAGCAGAGTGGAATTGAATGGAGAGTTCAGAGGGCGTTAGTCACCAAGCAGAGTGGAATTGAATGGAGAGTTCAGAGGGCGTTAGTCACCAAGCAGAGTGGAATTGAATGGAGAGTTCAGAGGGCGTTAGTCACCAAGCAGAGTGGAATTGAATGGAGAGCTCAGAGGGCGTTAGTCACCCAGCAGAGTGGAATTGAATGGAGAGTTCAGAGGGCGTTAGTCACCAAGCAGAGTGGAATTGAATGGAGAGTTCAGAGGGCGTTAGTCACTAAGCAGAGTGGAATTGAATGGAGAGTTCAGAGGGCGTTAGTCACCAAGCAGAGTGGAATTGAATGGAGAGTTCAGAGGGCGTTAATCACCAAGCAGAGTGGAATTGAATGGAGAGTTCAGAGGGCGTTAGTCACCAAGCAGAGTGGAATTGAATGGAGAGTTCAGAGGGCGTTAGTCACCAAGCAGAGTGGATTTGAATGGAGTATTCAGAGGGCGTTAGTCACCAAGCAGAGTGGAATTGAATGGAGAGTTCAGAGGGCGTTAATCACCAAGCAGAGTGGAATTGAATGGAGAGTTCAGAGGGCGTTAGTCACCAAGCAGAGTGGAATTGAATGGAGAGTTCAGAGGGCGTTAGTCACCAAGCAGAGTGGAATTGAATGGAGAGTTCAGAGGGCGTTAATCACCAAGCAGAGTGGAATTGAATGGAGAGTTCAGAGGACGTTAGTCACCAAGCAGAGTGGAATTGAATGGAGAGTTCAGAGGGCGTTAGTCACCAAGCAGAGTGGAATTGAATGGAGAGTTCAGAGGGCGTTAGTCACCAAGCAGAGTGGAATTGAATGGAGAGTTCAGAGGGCGTTAGTCACCAAGCAGAGTGGAATTGAATGGAGAGTTCAGAGGGTGTTAGTCACCAAGCAGAGTGGAATTGAATGGAGAGTTCAGAGGGCGTTAGTCACCAAGCAGAGTGAAATTGAATGGAGAGTTCAGAGGGCGTTAGTCACCAAGCAGAGTGGAATTGAATGGAGAGTTCAGAGGGCGTTAGTCACCAAGCAGAGTGGAATTGAATGGAGAGTTCAGAGGGCGTTAGTCACCAAGCAGAGTGGAATTGAATGGAGAGTTCAGAGGGCGTTAGTCACCAAGCAGAGTGGAATTGAATGGAGAGTTCAGAGGGCGTTAATCACCAAGCAGAGTGGAATTGAATGGAGAGTTCAGAGGGCGTTAGTCACCAAGCAGAGTGGAATTGAATGGAGAGTTCAGAGGGCGTTAGACACCAAGCAGAGTGGAATTGAATGGAGAGTTCAGAGGGCGTTAGTCACCAAGCAGAGTGGAATTGAATGGAGAGTTCAGAGGGCGTTAATCACCAAGCAGAGTGGAATTGAATGGAGAGTTCAGAGGGCGTTAGTCACCAAGCAGAGTGGAATTGAATGGAGAGCTCAGAGGGCGTTAGTCACCCAGCAGAGTGGAATTGAATGGAGAGTTCAGAGGGCGTTAGTCACCAAGCAGAGTGGAATTGAATGGAGAGTTCAGAGGGCGTTAGTCACTAAGCAGAGTGGAATTGAATGGAGAGTTCAGAGGGCGTTAGTCACCAAGCAGAGTGGAATTGAATGGAGAGTTCAGAGGGCGTTAATCACCAAGCAGAGTGGAATTGAATGGAGAGTTCAGAGGGCGTTAGTCACCAAGCAGAGTGGAATTGAATGGAGAGTTCAGAGGGCGTTAGTCACCAAGCAGAGTGGATTTGAATGGAGTATTCAGAGGGCGTTAGTCACCAAGCAGAGTGGAATTGAATGGAGAGTTCAGAGGGCGTTAATCACCAAGCAGAGTGGAATTGAATGGAGAGTTCAGAGGGCGTTAGTCACCAAGCAGAGTGGAATTGAATGGAGAGTTCAGAGGGCGTTAGTCACCAAGCAGAGTGGAATTGAATGGAGAGTTCAGAGGGCGTTAATCACCAAGCAGAGTGGAATTGAATGGAGAGTTCAGAGGACGTTAGTCACCAAGCAGAGTGGAATTGAATGGAGAGTTCAGAGGGCGTTAGTCACCAAGCAGAGTGGAATTGAATGGAGAGTTCAGAGGGCGTTAGTCACCAAGCAGAGTGGAATTGAATGGAGAGTTCAGAGGGCGTTAGTCACCAAGCAGAGTGGAATTGAATGGAGAGTTCAGAGGGTGTTAGTCACCAAGCAGAGTGGAATTGAATGGAGAGTTCAGAGGGCGTTAGTCACCAAGCAGAGTGAAATTGAATGGAGAGTTCAGAGGGCGTTAGTCACCAAGCAGAGTGGAATTGAATGGAGAGTTCAGAGGGCGTTAGTCACCAAGCAGAGTGGAATTGAATGGAGAGTTCAGAGGGCGTTAGTCACCAAGCAGAGTGGAATTGAATGGAGAGTTCAGAGGGCGTTAGTCACCAAGCAGAGTGGAATTGAATGGAGAGTTCAGAGGGCGTTAATCACCAAGCAGAGTGGAATTGAATGGAGAGTTCAGAGGGCGTTAGTCACCAAGCAGAGTGGAATTGAATGGAGAGTTCAGAGGGCGTTAGACACCAAGCAGAGTGGAATTGAATGGAGAGTTCAGAGGGCGTTAGTCACCAAGCAGAGTGGAATTGAATGGAGAGTTCAGAGGGCGTTAATCACCAAGCAGAGTGGAATTGAATGGAGAGTTCAGAGGGCGTTAGTCACCAAGCAGAGTGGAATTGAATGGAGAGTTCAGAGGGCGTTAATCACCAAGCAGAGTGGAATTGAATGGAGAGTTCAGAGGGCGTTAGTCACCAAGCAGAGTGGAATTGAATGGAGAGTTCAGAGGGCGTTAGTCACCAAGCAGAGTGGAATTGAATGGAGAGTTCAGAGTGCGTTAGTCACCAAGGAGAGTGGAATTGAATGGAGAGTTCAGAGGGCGTTAGTCACCAAGCAGAGTGGAATTGAATGGAGAGTTCAGAGGGCGTAGTAGTGCGGTTGTGTATTGTGTTGTGTCCTCGTGTAAATAGCCAGTTTTTTTTGTTTTTGTGTTTTTTATTCGTATATATTTCTCTATTTCACTTTCCATCCTTTAACTAAATATACTTTCCTGCAACCCGCCTCACCCAACGTGGAACGGATTCAATTATTTCTTAATTTTTATCAAGAACCTACGGCTGAAACTAGCCAGCTAGCCAGCTAACTAGCTAGTTGCTTTTAGCCACCATTAGCGGTCTTCACCACTGTCCGTGGCCTGCACTACCTACCAGCCAGCTCTAGCCTGGACAATTATCGGCCAGTCTGCACAGCGTGCTATCAACCCAGAGCATATCAGAATTTCTGCCGGAATCACTGAATCACTGGACCTTAACACCGGACCATCGCAACTAGCTAGCTGCAACCGAATGGCTGTTGTTGGCTAATAAACACTTCCCGACGTACCAGTTAGCCTTGAGCTAGCCTCGAGCCAGGCCCATCTACCGGCTATCTACCTCTCTGTCAACCGGACGGGACCTCCTAGTGTCGACATGGAGCCCCGCCGATCCATCACGTCTGGTCTGCCGACGTAATCGTCTGATGTGGTTTCAACAGGCTTCCCATTGTGACGACCACGAAGATCCATCTGCTAGCCCCGGCCCGCTAACACGCGCAATCAACAGCCGTGCCTCCTGCTCGCCTGTGCTTTAGCAGCCTACGATCTGCTCCCGGACTTACTTAGTGCTGTTCATTAGACCTTATGATCGCTCAGCTACACAGCTAATGCCTGCTGGACTGTTCCTTTACACGGTACCCCATCCTGTTTATCTGTTTAGCCTCAGCCCAAACTTTCATCGCCATTACCAGTTGTTGTCTTAGCCCTCTCGAATAACACCTGTGATTGCGTTATGCCTCTCTCCCATGTCAATATGCCTAGCCTATTGCTGTTTGGGTTAGTTCTTATTATACAATTTCACTGTAGAGCCCCAAGTTCAGCTCAACCAGCCTCAGAGAGCTCCTTTGTCCCATCCCCCATACATGCGGAGACCGGCTCAATCGGTACCTCCAGTGATGCTATCTCTTTCATAGTTACCCAATGCTTAGGTTTACCTCCACTGTACTCATATCCTTCCATATCCTTGTCTGTACATAATGCCCTGAATCTATTCTACAACGCCCGGAAATCTGCCCCCTTTCTCTGTACCCAACGCACTAGAAGACCAGTTCTTAAAGCCTTTAGCCGTATCCTTATTCTATTCCTCCTCTGTTCCTCTGGTGATGTAAACCCAGGCCCTGTAGCCCCCAGTATCACTCATACCCCCCAGGAACTATCATTTGTTGACTTCTGTAACCGTAAAAGCCTTGGTTTATTGCATGTTAACATCAGAAGTCTCCTCCTGTGACGAGGTGTGAATGACGGAGTCAGGCGCAGGAGGTAAAACACCGAAATCCAGAGTTTATTCAGTGCACACGAATAAAGCGCAGCAAGCGTCAAAACGAAACTAGCACAAGGGAAAAATCCACCTTGGCTACATACAAGGAGAGAGTAGCTCAACCAAGCTACTCACTCTCACAACGAACAATCACTCACAAAGGACAAGGGGGCAGAGGGAACACATATAGACTGACTAATGAGGGGATGAGTACCAGGTGTGTGTGATTGACAAGACAAGACAAATGGAGTGATGATAAATGGAGCGGTAGTGGCTAGTAAGCCGGTGACGACGAACACCGAAACCTGCCCGAGCAAGGAGGAGGGGCAGCCTCGGCTGAATTCGTGACACCTCCCCAAGTTTCAGTTATTGACTGTGTTAGCACACTCTGCCAACCCTGATGTTCTAGCAGGCTTAGGAAGGCCACCGAAAATTCAGAAATTTCCATTCCGAACGACAACATTTTCCGTCTAGATAGAACTGCCAAAGGGGGTGGAGTTGCAATCTACTGTAGAGATAGCCTGCAGAACTCTATCATACTATCCAGGTCTGTGCCCAAACAGTTTGAGCTTCTACTTCTAAAAATCCACCTTTCCAGAAATAAGTATCTCACTGTTGCCACTTGCTACAGACCCCCCTCAGCCCCCAGTTGTGCCCTGAACACCATATGTGAATTGCTTGCCCCCCATCTATCCTCAGAGTTTGTACTGCTTGGTTACCTAAACTGGGATATGCTTAACACCCCGGCCGTCCTACAATCTAAACTAGATGCCCTCAATCTCACAAAAATTATCAAGGAACCTACCAGGTACAACCCTAAATCCCTCATAGATATTATCCTGACTAATTTATCCTCTAAATACACCTCCGCTGTCTTCAACCAGGATCTCAGCGATCACTGCCTCATTGCCTGCGTCCGTAATGGGTCCGCGGTCAAACGACCACCCCTCATCACTGTCAAACGCTCCCTAAAACACTTCAGTGAGCAGGCCTTTCTAATTGACCTGGCCCGGGTATACTGGATGTATATTGATCTCATTCCATCAGTAGAGGATGCCTGGATGTTCTTCAAAAGTAATTTCCTCTCAATCTTAAATAAACATGCCCCATTCAAATATATAGCCCCTGGTTCTCCTCAGACTTGACTGCCCTTGACCAGCACAAAAACATCCTGTGGCGTACGGCATTAGTATCGAACAGCCCCCGTGATATGCAACTTTTCAGGGAAGTCAGGAACCAATATACACAATCAGTTAGGAAAGCAAAGGCTAGCTTTTTCAAACAGAAATGTGCATCCTGTAGCACTAACTCCAAAAAGTTTTGGGACGCTGTAAAGTCCGTGGAGAATACCTCCTCCCAGCTGCCCACTGCACTGAGGCTAGGAAACACAGTCACCACCGATAAATCTACAATAATCGAGAAATTCAATAAGCATTTTGCTACGGCTGGCCATGTTTTCCACCTGGCTACTCCTACCCCGGCCACCAGCTCCCCCCCCCGCTTCTCCTTCACCCAAATTCAGATAGCTGATGTCCTGAAAGAGCTGCAAAATCTGGACCCCTACAAATCAGCTGGGCTAGACAATCTGGACCCTTTCTTTTTTTAATTAGACGCCGAAATTGTCGCAACCCCTATTACTGGCCTGTTCAACCTCTCTTTCATATTGTCTGAGATCCCCAGAGATTGGAAAGCTGCCGCGGTCATCCCCCTCTTCAAATGGGGTGACACTCTAGATCCAAACTGTTACAGACCTATATCCATCCTGCCCTGCCTTTCGAAAGTATTTGAAAGCCTAGTTAACAAACAGATCACCGATCATTTCGAATCCCACCGTACCTTCTTCGCTATGCAATCTGGTTTCTGAGCTGGTCATGGGTGCACCTCAGCCATGGTCAAGGTCCTAAACGATATGATAACTACGATCGATAAAAGACAGTACTGTGCAGCCGTCTTCATCGACCTGGCCAAGGATTTTGACTCTGTCAATCACCGCATTCTTATTGGCAGACTAAATAGCCTTGGTTTCTCAAATGACTGCCTCGCCTGGTTCACCAACTACTTCTCAGATAGAGTACAATGTGTCAAATCGGAAGGCCTGTTGTCTGGACCTCTGGCAGTCTCTATGGGGATGCCATAGGGTTCAATTCTCGGGCCGACTCTATTCTCTGTGTATATCAATGATGTCGCTCTTTTGCTGGTGACTCTCAGATCCACCTCTACGCAGACGACACCATTTTGTATACATCTGGCCCTTCATTGGACACTGTGTTAACAAATCTCCAAACAAGCTTCAATGGCATACAACACTCCTTCCGTGGCCTCCAACTGCTCTTAAACGCTAGTAAAACTAAATGAACCCTCTTCAATCGAACGCTGCTTGCACCCTCCCGCCCGACTAGAATCACTACTCTCGGCGGGTCTGACTTAGAATATGTGGACAACTACAAATACCTAGGAGTCTGGATAGACCGTAAACTCTCCTTCCAGACTCACATTAAGCATCTCCAATCCAAAGTTAAATCTAGAATTGGCTTCCTATTTCGCAACAAAGCCTCCTTCACTCATGCTGCTAAACATGCCCTTGTAAAACTGACTATCCTACCGATCCTTGACTTTGGCGATGTCATTTACAAAATAGCTTCCAACACTCTACTCAGCAAATTGGATGTAGTCTATCACAGTGCCATCCGTTTTGTCACCAAAGCCCCATATACTACCCACCATTGTGACCTGTACGCTCTTGTTGGCTGGCCCTCACTACATATTCATCGCCAAACCCACTGGCTCCAGGTCATCTATAAATCACTTCTAGGCAAATCCCTGCCTTATCTTAGATCATTGGTCACCATAGCAACACCCACCCATAGTATGCGTTTCAGCAGGTATATCTCACTGGTCATCCCCAAAGCCAACACCTCCTTTGGCCGCCATTCCTTCCAGTTCTCTGCTGCAAATGACTGGAACGAACTGAAAAAATCTCTGAAGCTGGAGACACTTATCTCCCTCACTAACTTTAAGCATCAGTTGTCAGAGCAGCTTACCTATCACTGCACCTGTACACAGCCCATCTGTAATTAGCCCACCCAACTACCTCATCCACATATTGTTATTTACGTTGTTATTTATTTTGCTCATTTGCACCCCAGTATCTCTATTTGCACATCATCTTCTGCACATCTAGCATTCCAGTGTTAATACTAAATTCTAATTATTTTGCACTATGGCCTATTTATTGCCTTACCTCGATAACTTACTACATTTGCACATACTGTCTATAGATTTTCTATTGTGTTGCAGTGACTGAGGTAGTTATATATATTTTAGATTTTAGATTCTTCAAAATAGCCACCCTTTGCCTTGATGACAGCTTTGCACACGCTTGGCATTCTTTCAACCAGCTTCACCTGGAATGCTTTTCCAACAGTCTTGAAGGAGTTCCCACATATGCTGAGCACTTGTTGGCTGCTTTTCCTTTACTCTGCGGTCCAACTCATCCCAAACCATCTCAATTTTGTTGAGGTCGGGGGATTGCTGAGGCCAGGTCATCTGATTCAGCACTCCATCACTCTCCTTCTTGGTCAAATAGCCCTTACACAGCCTGGAGGTGTGTTGGGTCATTGTCCTGTTGAAAAACAAATGATAGTCCCACTAAGCCCAAACGAGATGGGATGGCGTATCACTGCAGAATGCTGTGGTAGCCATGCTGGTTAAGTGTGTCTTGAATTCTAAATAAATCACAGACAGTGTCACCAGCAAAGCACCCCCACACCATAACACCTCCTCTTCCATGCTTTACGGTGGGAAATACACATGCAGAGATCATCCGTTCACCCACACCACATCTCACAAAGACACGGCGGTTGGAACCAAAAATCTCAAATTTGGACTCCAGACCATAAGACAGATTTCCACTGGTCTAATGTCCATTGCTCGTGTTTTTTGGCCCAAGCAAGTCTCTTCTTCTTATTGGTGTCCTTTAATAGTGGTTTCTTTGCAGCAATTTGACCATGAAGGCCTGATTCACACAGTCTCCTCTGAACAGTTGATGTTGAGATGTGTCTGTTACTTGAACTCTGTGAAGCATTTATTTGGGCTGCAATTTCTGAGGCTGGTAACTCTAATGAACTTATCCTCTGCAACAGAGGTAACTCTGGGTCTTCCATTCCTGTGGCGGTCCTCATGAGAGCCAGTTTTATCATAGCGCTTGATGGTTTTTGTGACTGCACTTGAAGAAACTTTCAAAGTTCTTGAAATGTTCCGTATTGACTGACCTTCATGTCTTAAAGTAATGATGGACTGTCGTTTCTCCTTGCTTTTTTGAGCTGTTCTTGCCATAATATGGACTTGGTCTTTTACCAAATAGGGCTATCTTCTGTATACCCCCCCTACCTTGACACAACACAACTGATTGGCTCAAACGCATTAAGAAGGAAAGAAATTCCACAAATTAACTTTTAACAAGGCACACCTGTTAATTAAAATGGATTCCCGGTGACTACCTCATGAAGCTGGTTGAGAGAATGCCAAGAGTGTGCAAAGCTGTCATCAAGGCAAAGGGTGGCTATCTGAAGAATCTCAAATATAAAATATATTTTGATTTGTTTAACACTTTTTTTGGTTACTACATGATTCCATATGTGTTATTTCATAGTTTTGAAGACTTCACTATTATTCTACAATGTAGAAAATATTAAAAAATAAAGAAAAACCCTTGAATAAGTAGGTGTATCCAAACTTTTGACTGGTACTGTATATACATATACATACATACACACATACACATCATTACATATATTATTATTATTATAATTCCAGTGCCAATTAAATAAAGAATAGTTATAAACAAATCAATTAGAATGGAATACGATTGCACTGCATTGTACTCATTTTTTGTGCAATTTGTGTGTGTGTGTGTGTGTGTGTGTGTGTGTGTGTGTGTGTGTGTGTGTGTGTGTGAGAGTGAATTAAAAGGTCTGTCTAGCCCAGTAGTCTGCATATTAGATGCAGTAGTTGGCGCACCTCTCCTATCTCTGATAGTTCTAAGTGTGTTTTGCCAGAGGTTACCTCAGCATATGTAGGCTGATGATCTGAATGATACATGGTGTGGACTGTATCATGTGGTGCACTTCTCTGAAGGACAGTGTTCTGCCCGACCCTGGAGTAGTGGTAGTGCTGTGTTGTGATGGGCCAGGTCTAGTAGAGCTGTGTTGTGATGGGCCGGGTCTAGTAGAGCTGTGTTGTGATGGGGTCTAGTAGTGCTGTGTTGTGATGGGGTCTAGTAGAGCTGTGTTGTGATGGGGTCTAGTAGAGCTGTGTTGTGATGGGGTCTAGTAGAACTGTGTTGTGATGGGGTCTAGTAGAGCTGTGTTGTGATGGGCCGGGTCTAGTAGAGCTGTGTTGTGATGGGGTCTAGTAGAGCTGTGTTGTGATGGGGTCTAGTAGAGCTGTGTTGTGATGGGGTCTAGTAGAGCTGTGTTGTGATGGGGTCTAGTAGAGCTGTGCTGTGATGGGGTCTAGTAGAGCTGTGTTGTGATGGGACGGGTCTAGTAGAGCTGTGTTGTGATGGGACGGGTCTGGTAGAGCTGTGTTGTGATGGGCCGGGTCTAGTAGAGCTGTGTTGTGATGGGCCGGGTCTAGTAGAGCTGTGTTGTGATGGGCCGGGTCTAGTAGAGCTGTGTTGTGATGGGCCGGGTCTAGTAGAGCTGTGTTGTGATGGGCCGGGTCTAGTAGAGCTGTGTTGTGATGGGGTCTAGTAGAGCTGTGTTGTGATGGGGTCTAGTAGAGCTGTGTTGTGATGGGGTCTAGTAGAGCTGTGTTGTGATGGGGTCTAGTAGAGCTGTGTTGTGATGGGGTCTAGTAGAGCTGTGTTGTGATGGGCCGGGTTTGGTCGTGCTGTCCTGAGGCGAGTCTGGTCTGGTAAATCTGTGTTGTGATGGACCTGGTCTTGTGGAGCTGTGCTGTAATAAGCCGTGTCTGCCTCTTCTCTCCTGGGGATGGTGGGGGTACTGTTGTTTCAGAAGGAGGAGTGGGGGGACTCTGTTGCTGGGGTGATGGGTGTGTGGGTCCCTGCCATGTGTTGCATCCTTTAGGTCCTTAGCAAAAGTTCTGACAATGTCCTGATCAAGGTGTACATTATCATATAAGTGTTCACGTCAGAGTGGGATGGTGAGCCGTTCTGACGTTGAGCAGTGAGGCACAGTCCACAGTGATCTGTTGATTTATTTTGTCAATCAACTGCCCTGGGCTATGTTTTCTTGGTAGGAGGGTGGACACAACAATATTGGTTGTTGGGAACATAGCCTGGGCCCGTTCTGCCACTCTTCTCACTGCCCCAGATACATTTTCACCTTTGGCATGAAGGTCGTTTGTGCCAGTGTGGATGATGATGTTGTCGGGGGTGTCAATCCAGATCTGACTGAGTAGCTGCACTGCACTCTCAGTTGTAGGACACCAGAACTTATACACCTGGTGTCTAGGGAATGATCTTTCCTGGACTAAGAACTTCCCATTTGAATCGATAAGGACTGCAGTTGTGGGTGACTGTCTGGGTGGAGCAGACTGGGAGGCTGGTAGACTGACCTGGGCTGGAGCAGACTGGGAGGCTGGTAGGCTGACCTGGGCTGGAGCAGACTGGGAGGCTGGTAGGTTGACCTGGGCTGGAGCAGACTGGGAGGCTGGTAGACTGACCTGGGCTGGAGCAGACTGGGAGGCTGGTAGGTTGACCTGGGCTGGAGCAGACTGGGAGGCTGGTATTCTGACCTGGGCTGGAGCAGACTGGGAGGCTGGTAGGTTGACCTGGGCTGGAGCAGACTGGGAGGCTGGTAGGCTGACCTGGGCTGGAGCAGACTGGGAGGCTGGTATTCTGACCTGGGCTGGAGCACACTGGGAGGCCGGTAGGTTGACCTGGGCTGGAGCAGACTGGGAGGCTGGTAGGTTGACCTGGGCTGGAGCAGACTGGGAGGCTGGTAGGCTGACCTGGGCTGGAGCAAACTGGGAGGCTGGTAGACTGACCTGGGCTGGAGCAGACTGGGAGGCTGGTAGGCTGACCTGGGCTGGAGCAGACTGGGAGGCTGGTAGACTGACCTGGGCTGGAGCAGACTGGGAGGCTGGTAGGTTGACCTGGGCTGGAGCAGACTGGGAGGCTGGTATTCTGACCTGGGCTGGAGCAGACTGGGAGGCTGGTAGGTTGACCTGGGCTGGAGCAGACTGGGAGGCTGGTAGGCTGACCTGGGCTGGAGCAGACTGGGAGGCTGGTAGGTTGACCTGGGCTGGAGCAGACTGGGAGGCTGGTAGACTGACCTGGGCTGGAGCAGACTGGGAGGCTGGTAGGTTGACCTGGGCTGGAGCAGACTGGGAGGCTGGTATTCTGACCTGGGCTGGAGCAGACTGGGAGGCTGGTAGGTTGACCTGGGCTGGAGCAGACTGGGAGGCTGGTAGGCTGACCTGGGCTGGAGCAGACTGGGAGGCTGGTATTCTGACCTGGGCTGGAGCACACTGGGAGGCCGGTAGGTTGACCTGGGCTGGAGCAGACTGGGAGGCTGGTAGGTTGACCTGGGCTGGAGCAGACTGGGAGGCTGGTAGGCTGACCTGGGCTGGAGCAAACTGGGAGGCTGGTAGACTGACCTGGGCTGGAGCAGACTGGGAGGCTGGTAGGCTGACCTGGGCTGGAGCAGACTGGGAGGCTGGTAGACTGACCTGGGCTGGAGCAGACTGGGAGGCTGGTAGGTTGACCTGGGCTGGAGCAGACTGGGATGCTGGTATTCTGACCTGGGCTGGAGCAGACTGGGAGGCTGGTAGGTTGACCTGGGCTGGAGCAGACTGGGAGGCTGGTAGGCTGACCTGGGCTGGAGCAGACTGGGAGGCTGGTATTCTGACCTGGGCTGGAGCACACTGGGAGGCCGGTAGGTTGACCTGGGCTGGAGCAGACTGGGAGGCTGGTAGGTTGACCTGGGCTGGAGCAGACTGGGAGAATGGTAGACTGACCAGGGCTGGAGCAGACTGGGAGGCTGGAAGACTGACCTGGGCTGGAGCAAACTGGGAGGCTGGTAGGTTGACCTGGGCTGGAGCAAACTGGGAGGCTGGAAGACTGACCTGGGCTGGAGCAGACTGGGAGGCTGGTAGGTTGACCTGGGCTGGAGCAAACTGGGAGGCTGGTAGGTTGACCTGGGCTGGAGCAGACTGGGAGGCCGGTAGGTTGACCTGGGCTGGAGCAGACTGGGAGGCTGGTAGGTTGACCTGGGCTGGAGCAGACTGGGAGGCTGGTAGACTGACCTGGGCTGGAGCAGACTGGGAGGCTGGAAGACTGACCTGGGCTGGAGCAAACTGGGAGGCTGGTAGGTTGACCTGGGCTGGAGCAAACTGGGAGGCTGGTAGACTGACCTGGGCTGGAGCAGACTGGGAGGCTGGTAGGCTGACCTGGGCTGGAGCAGACTGGGAGGCTGGAGCAGACTGGGAGGCTGGTAGGTTGACCTGGGCTGGAGCAAACTGGGAGGCTGGTAGACTGACCTGGGCTGGAGCAAACTGGGAGGCTGGTAGGCTGACCTGGGCTGGAGCAGACTGGGAGGCTGGTAGACTGACCTGGGCTGGAGCAGACTGGGAGGCTGGTAGGTTGACCTGGGCTGGAGCAGACTGGGAGGCTGGTATTCTGACCTGGGCTGGAGCAGACTGGGAGGCTTGTAGGTTGACCTGGGCTGGAGCAGACTGGGAGGCTGGTAGGCTGACCTGGGCTGGAGCAGACTGGGAGGCTGGTATTCTGACCTGGGCTGGAGCACACTGGGAGGCCGGTAGGTTGACCTGGGCTGGAGCAGACTGGGAGGCTGGTAGGTTGACCTGGGCTGGAGCAGACTGGGAGGCTGGTAGACTGACCTGGGCTGGAGCAGACTGGGAGGCTGGAAGACTGACCTGGGCTGGAGCAAACTGGGAGGCTGGTAGGTTGACCTGGGCTGGAGAAAACTGGGAGGCTGGAAGACTGACCTGGGCTGGAGCAAACTGGGAAGCTGGTAGGTTGACCTGGGCTGGAGCAGACTGGGAGGCCGGTAGGTTGACCTGGGCTGGAGCAGACTGGGAGGCTGGTAGGTTGACCTGGGCTGGAGCAGACTGGGAGGCTGGTATTCTGACCTGGGCTGGAGCAGACTGGGAGGCTGGTAGGTTGACCTGGGCTGGAGCAGACTGGGAGGCTGGTAGGCTGACCTGGGCTGGAGCAGACTGGGAGGCTGGTATTCTGACCTGGGCAGGAGCACACTGGGAGGCCGGTAGGTTGACCTGGGCTGGAGCAGACTGGGAGGCTGGTAGGTTGACCTGGGCTGGAGCAGACTGGGAGGCTGGTAGACTGACCTGGGCTGGAGCAGACTGGGAGGCTGGAAGACTGACCTGGGCTGGAGCAAACTGGGAGGCTGGTAGGTTGACCTGGGCTGGAGCAAACTGGGAGGCTGGAAGACTGACCTGGGCTGGAGCAGACTGGGAGGCTGGTAGGTTGACCTGGGCTGGAGCAAACTGGGAGGCTGGTAGGTTGACCTGGGCTGGAGCAGACTGGGAGGCCGGTAGGTTGACCTGGGCTGGAGCAGACTGGGAGGCTGGTAGGTTGACCTGGGCTGGAGCAGACTGGGAGGCTGGTAGACTGACCTGGGCTGGAGCAGACTGGGAGGCTGGAAGACTGACCTGGGCTGGAGCAAACTGGGAGGCTGGTAGGTTGACCTGGGCTGGAGCAAACTGGGAGGCTGGTAGACTGACCTGGGCTGGAGCAGACTGGGAGGCTGGTAGGCTGACCTGGGCTGGAGCAGACTGGGAGGCTGGAGCAGACTGGGAGGCTGGTAGGTTGACCTGGGCTGGAGCAAACTGGGAGGCTGGTAGACTGACCTGGGCTGGAGCAAACTGGGAGGCTGGTAGGCTGACCTGGGCTGGAGCAGACTGGGAGGCTGGTAGACTGACCTGGGCTGGAGCAGACTGGGAGGCTGGTAGGTTGACCTGGGCTGGAGCAGACTGGGAGGCTGGTATTCTGACCTGGGCTGGAGCAGACTGGGAGGCTTGTAGGTTGACCTGGGCTGGAGCAGACTGGGAGGCTGGTAGGCTGACCTGGGCTGGAGCAGACTGGGAGGCTGGTATTCTGACCTGGGCTGGAGCACACTGGGAGGCCGGTAGGTTGACCTGGGCTGGAGCAGACTGGGAGGCTGGTAGGTTGACCTGGGCTGGAGCAGACTGGGAGGCTGGTAGACTGACCTGGGCTGGAGCAGACTGGGAGGCTGGAAGACTGACCTGGGCTGGAGCAAACTGGGAGGCTGGTAGGTTGACCTGGGCTGGAGCAAACTGGGAGGCTGGAAGACTGACCTGGGCTGGAGCAAACTGGGAAGCTGGTAGGTTGACCTGGGCTGGAGCAGACTGGGAGGCCGGTAGGTTGACCTGGGCTGGAGCAGACTGGGAGGCTGGTAGGTTGACCTGGGCTGGAGCAGACTGGGAGGCTGGTAGACTGACCTGGGCTGGAGCAGACTGGGAGGCTGGAAGACTGACCTGGGCTGGAGCAAACTGGGAGGCTGGTAGGTTGACCTGGGCTGGAGCAAACTGGGAGGCTGGTAGGTTGACCTGGGCTGGAGCAGACTGGGAGGCTGGTAGACTGACCTGGGCTGGAGCAGACTGGGAGGCTGGTAGGTTGACCTGGGCTGGAGCAGACTGGGAGGCTGGTAGGTTGACCTGGGCTGGAGCAGACTGGGAGGCTGGAAGACTGACCTGGGCTGGAGCAAACTGGGAGGCTGGTAGGTTGACCTGGGCTGGAGCAAACTGGGAGGCTGGTAGGTTGACCTGGGCTGGAGCAAACTGGGAGGCTGGTAGACTGACCTGGGCTGGAGCAGACTGGGAGGCTGGTAGGTTGACCTGGGCTGGAGCAGACTGGGAGGCTGGTAGGTTGACCTGGGCTGGAGCAAACTGGGAGGCTGGTAGGCTGACCTGGGCTGGAGCAGACTGGGAGGCTGGTAGACTGACCTGGGCTGGAGCAAACTGGGAGGCTGGTAGGCTGACCTGGGCTGGAGCAGACTGGGAGGCTGGTAGACTGACCTGGGCTGGAGCAAACTGGGAGGCTGGTAGGCTGACCTGGGCTGGAGCAAACTGGGAGGCTGGTAGACTGACCTGGGCTGGAGCAGACTGGGAGGCTGGTAGGTTGACCTGGGCTGGAGCAAACTGGGAGGCTGGTAGACTGACCTGGGCTGGAGCAGACTGGGAGGCTGGTAGGTTGACCTGGGCTGGAGCAGACTGGGAGGCTGGTAGGTTGACCTGGGCTGGAGCAGACTGGGAGGCTGGTAGGTTGACCTGGGCTGGAGCAGACTGGGAGGCTGGTAGACTGACCTGGGCTGGAGCAAACTGGGAGGCTGGTAGACTGACCTGGGCTGGAGCAGACTGGGAGGCTGGTAGGTTGACCTGGGCTGGAGCAGACTGGGAGGCTGGTAGGTTGACCTGGGCTGGAGCAAACTGGGAGGCTGGTAGACTGACCTGGGCTGGAGCAGACTGGGAGACTGGTAGGTTGACCTGGGCTGGAGCAGACTGGGAGGCTGGTAGACTGACCTGGGCTGGAGCAGACTGGGAGGCTGGAAGACTGACCTGGGCTGGAGCAAACTGGGAGGCTGGTAGGTTGACCTGGGCTGGAGCAAACTGGGAGGCTGGTAGGTTGACCTGGGCTGGAGCAAACTGGGAGGCTGGTAGACTGACCTGGGCTGGAGCAGACTGGGAGGCTGGTAGGTTGACCTGGGCTGGAGCAGACTGGGAGGCTGGTAGGTTGACCTGGGCTGGAGCAGACTGGGAGGCTGGAAGACTGACCTGGGCTGGAGCAAACTGGGAGGCTGGTAGGTTGACCTGGGCTGGAGCAAACTGGGAGGCTGGTAGGTTGACCTGGGCTGGAGCAAACTGGGAGGCTGGTAGACTGACCTGGGCTGGAGCAGACTGGGAGGCTGGTAGGTTGACCTGGGCTGGAGCAGACTGGGAGGCTGGTAGGTTGACCTGGGCTGGAGCAGACTGGGAGGCTGGAAGACTGACCTGGGCTGGAGCAAACTGGGAGGCTGGTAGGTTGACCTGGGCTGGAGCAAACTGGGAGGCTGGTAGGTTGACCTGGGCTGGAGCAAACTGGGAGGCTGGTAGACTGACCTGGGCTGGAGCAGACTGGGAGGCTGGTAGGTTGACCTGGGCTGGAGCAGACTGGGAGGCTGGTAGGTTGACCTGGGCTGGAGCAGACTGGGAGGCTGGTAGGTTGACCTGGGCTGGAGCAAACTGGGAGGCTGGTAGGCTGACCTGGGCTGGAGCAGACTGGGAGGCTGGTAGACTGACCTGGGCTGGAGCAAACTGGGAGGCTGGTAGGCTGACCTGGGCTGGAGCAGACTGGGAGGCTGGTAGACTGACCTGGGCTGGAGCAAACTGGGAGGCTGGTAGGCTGACCTGGGCTGGAGCAAACTGGGAGGCTGGTAGACTGACCTGGGCTGGAGCAGACTGGGAGGCTGGTAGGTTGACCTGGGCTGGAGCAAACTGGGAGGCTGGTAGACTGACCTGGGCTGGAGCAGACTGGGAGGCTGGTAGGTTGACCTGGGCTGGAGCAGACTGGGAGGCTGGTAGGTTGACCTGGGCTGGAGCAGACTGGGAGGCTGGTAGGTTGACCTGGGCTGGAGCAGACTGGGAGGCTGGTAGACTGACCTGGGCTGGAGCAAACTGGGAGGCTGGTAGACTGACCTGGGCTGGAGCAGACTGGGAGGCTGGTAGGTTGACCTGGGCTGGAGCAGACTGGGAGGCTGGTAGGTTGACCTGGGCTGGAGCAAACTGGGAGGCTGGTAGACTGACCTGGGCTGGAGCAGACTGAGAGGCTGGTAGGTTGACCTGGGCTGGAGCAGACTGGGAGGCTGGTAGGTTGACCTGGGCTGGAGCAGACTGGGAGGCTGGTAGGTTGACCTGGGCTGGAGCAGACTGGGAGGCTGGTAGACTGACCTGGGCTGGAGCAGACTGGGAGGCTGGTAGGTTGACCTGGGCTGGAGCAGACTGGGAGGCTGGTAGGTTGACCTGGGCTGGAGCAGACTGGGAGGCTGGTAGGTTGACCTGGGCTGGAGCAGACTGGGAGGCTGGTAGGTTGACCTGGGCTGGAGCAGACTGGGAGGCTGGTAGGTTGACCTGGGCTGGAGCAGACTGGGATGCTGGTCGGTTGACCTGGGCTGGAGCAGACTGGGAGGCTGGTAGACTGACCTGGGCTGGAGCAGACTGGGAGGCTGGTAGGTTGACCTGGGCTGGAGCAGCCTGGGAGGCTGGTAGACTGACCTGGGCTGGAGCAGACTGGGAGGCTGGTAGGCTGACCTGGGCTGGAGCAGACTGGGAGGCTGGTAGGCTGACCTGGGCTGGAGCAGACTGGGAGGCTGGTAGGCTGACCTGGGCTGGAGCAGACTGGGAGGCTGGTAGGCTGACCTGGGCTGGAGCAGACTGGGAGGCTGGTAGACTGACCTGGGCTGGAGCAGACTGGGAGGCTGGTAGGCTGACCTGGGCTGGAGCAGACTGGGAGGCTGGTAGGTTGACCTGGGCTGGAGCAGACTGGGAGGCTGGTAGGTTGACCTGGGCTGGAGCAGACTGGCAGGCTGGTAGGTTGACCTGGGCTGGAGCAGACTGGGAGGCTGGTAGGTTGACCTGGGCTGGAGCAGACTGGGAGGCTGGTAGGTTGACCTGGGCTGGAGCAGACTGGGAGGCTGGTAGACTGACCTGGGCTGGAGCAGACTGGGAGGCTTGTAGGTTGACCTGGGCTGGAGCAGACTGGGAGGCTGGTAGGTTGACCTGGGCTGGAGCAGACTGGGAGGCTGGTAGGTTGACCTGGGCTGGAGCAGACTGGGAGGCTGGTAGGTTGACCTGGGCTGGTGCAGACTGGGAGGCTGGTAGGCTGACCTGGGCTGGTGCAGACTGGGAGGCTGGTAGGCTGACCTGGGCTTGAGCAGACTGGGAGGCTGGAGCAGACTGGTAGGCGGGTGCAGTGTCATCAGGCTGTGTGGTGGAGGCCATGCTGGTTATGCTGGTCTCAGGTTCTGCCTGTGTTGTACCAGGCTGGTGGACATGTTCTCTAGATGCAGAGGACATAATGACTAGCTGCTGGTTGAGGGTCTCAATGTACCTCTCTCTCTGCTCTTGCTCCTCTCTTGTTGTGCTCAGATGGTCTCTGAGGTTATCATTTGTCTGACTCAGTTTGTCCATTCTGCTTTCTAATTTAGCAATAGATGCTCTGCTCTCCTCCCTGAACTGTTTCATCTTTTAGTTTCTGGATATTGTCATCCTCTTGATGCTTGTTCTCTCTGAGTTCTATGACCTCTGCTTCGACGAGAGAGAGGGTGTTGTGGAAACGTTGCATAGCAGGTGTTCTTGGTGTTGTAGGCATGTCCTTGGCTCTGTCTGCTGCAGGTGAGGTAGGTAGAGGGACACGGAGGGCTTCTTGCTGGGTCACAGAGGCTCCTGGGGGTGTTGGGGGTGTTGGGGGTGTTGGGGGGTTGGGGCTGCTGGGGGTGTTGGGGGTGTTGGGGCTGCTGGGGGTGTTGGGGCTGCTGGGGGTTTTGGGGCTGCTGGGGGTGTTGGGGGTGTTGGGGCTGCTGGGGGTGTTGGGGGTGTTGGGGCTGCTGGGGGTGTTGGGGGTGCTGGGGCTGCTGGGGGTGTTGGGGTGTTGGGGGTGTTGGGGCTGTTGGGGGTTTTGGGGCTGCTGGGGGTGTTGGGGTTTTGGGGGTGCTGGGGCTGCTGGGGGTGTTGGGGTGTTGGGGGTGTTGGGGCTGCTGGGGGTGTTGGGGCTGCTGGGGGTGTTGGGGATGCTGGGGGTGTTGGGGCTGCTGGGGGTTTTGGGGCTGCTGGGGGTTTTGGGGCTGCTGGGGGTGTTGGGGCTGCTGGGGGTTTTGGGGCTGCTGGGGGTGTTGGGGGTGTTGGGGGTGTTGGGGCTGCTGGGGGTTTTGGGGCTGTTGGGGGTTTTGGGGCTGCTGGGGGTGTTGGGGCTGCTGGGGGTGTTGGGGCTGCTGGGGGTGTTGGGGCTGCTGGGGGTTTTGGGGCTGCTGGGGGTGTTGGGGCTGCTGGGGGTGTTGGGGCTGCTGGGGGTGCTGGGGCTGCTGGGGGTGTTGTGGCTGCTGGGGGTGTTGGGGCTGCTGGGGGTGTTGGGGCTGCTGGGGGTGTTGGGGCTGCTGGGGATGTTGGGGCTGCTGGGGGTGTTGGGGCTGTTGGGGGTTTTGGGGCTGCTGGGGGTGTTGGGGCTGCTGGGGGTTTTGGGGCTGCTGGGGGTGCTGGGGCTGCTGGGGGTGTTGGGGGTGTTGGGGCTGCTGGGGGTGTTGGGGGGTGTTGGGGCTGCTGGGGGTGTTGGGGCTGCTGGGGGTGTTGGGGTGTTGGGGCTGCTGGGGGTGTTGGGGCTGCTGGGGGTGTTGGGGGTGTTGGGGCTGCTGGGGGTGTTGGGGGTGTTGGGGCTGCTGGGGGTGTTGGGGGTGTTGGGGCTGCTGGGGGTGTTGGGGCTGCTGGGGGTGTTGGGGCTGCTGGGGGTTTTGGGGCTGCTGGGGGTGTTGGGGGTTTTGGGGCTGCTGGGGTGTTGGGGGTGTTGGGGGTGTTGGGGGTGTTGGGACCTGTTTTTTTCCATCATCTCCCTCCTTTACTTTTTCCTCAGCTTCTGAGGTGAATTCAGCTTCTACTTTTAGGGCAGCAAACACATTCTCATTCACATAGTTCTCTATTAACATTAGTTCTCTGTTAACAGTATTTCTCTCTAGAGTCTAACATTAGTTCTCTATTAACATTAGTTCTCTGTTAACAGTATTTCTCTATAGAGTGTAACATTAGTTCTCTATTAACATTAGTTCTCTGTTAACAGTATTTCTCTATAGAGTGTAACATTAGTTCTCTCTAGAGTCTAACATTAGTTCTCTATTAACATTAGTTCTCTGTTAACAGTATTTCTCTCTAGAGTCTAACATTAGTTCTCTATTAACATTAGTTCTCTGTTAACAGTATTTCTCTCTAGAGTCTAACATTAGTTCTCTATTAACATTAGTTCTCTGTTAACAGTATTTCTCTATAGAGTGTAACATTAGTTCTCTATTAACATTAGTTCTCTGTTAACAGTATTTCTCTATAGAGTGTAACATTAGTTCTCTCTAGAGTCTAACATTAGTTCTCTATTAACATTAGTTCTCTGTTAACAGTATTTCTCTATAGAGTGTAACATTAGTTCTCTATTAACATTAGTTCTCTGTTAACAGTATTTCTCTATAGAGTGTAACATTAGTTCTCTATTAACATTAGTTCTCTGTTAACAGTATTTCTCTCTAGAGTCTAACATTAGTTCTCTATTAACATTAGTTCTCTGTTAACAGTATTTCTCTATAGAGTGTAACATTAGTTCTCTATAGAGTCTAACATTAGTTCTCTATTAACATTAGTTCTCCATAGAGTCTAACATTAGTTCTCTATAGAGTCTAACATTAGTTCTCTATTAACATGAGTTCTCTATAGAGTCTAACATTAGTTCTCTATTCACATGAGTTCTCTATAGAGTCTAACATTAGTTCTCTATTAACATTAGTTCTCTATAGAGTCTAACATTAGTTCTCTATATCAAATCTACATAAGTATTCACACCCCTGAGTCAATACACATTAGAATCACATTTGGCAGCGATTACAGCTGTGAGCCTTTCTGGGTAAGTCTCTAAGAGCTTTGCACACCTGGATTGTACAATATTTACCCATTATTCTTTTTTTAAAATTCTTCAAGCTCTGTCAAGTTGGTTGTTGATCATTGCTAGACAGCCATTTTCAAGTCTTGCCATAGATTTTCAAGCCAATTTCAGTCAAAACTGTAACTAGGCCAATCAGGAACATTCATTGACGTCTTGGTAAGCAACTCCAGTGCATATTTGGCCTTGTGCTTAAGGTTATTGTCCTGCTGAAAGGTGAATTTGTCTCCCAGTGTCTGTTGGAAATTGTGTTTATTTTTATCCTAAGAAACTCCCTAGTCCTTGCCGATTACAAGCATACCCATAACATGTTGCATCCACCACCATGCTTGAAAATATGAAGTGGTACTCAGTGATGTGTTGTGTTGGATTTGCCCCAAATATAGCGCTTTGTATTCAGGACATGAAGTTAATTTCTTTGCCGCATTTTTTTCAGTTTTACTTTAGATCCTCATTGCAAACAGGATGCATCTTTTGGAATATATTGATTCTGTACAGGCTTACTTCTTTTCACTCGGTCATTTAGGAAAGTATTGTGGAATAATTACAATATTGTTGATCCATCCTCAGTTTTCTCCTATCACAACCATTCAACTCTGTAACTGTTTTAAAATTACTATTGGCTTCAGTTTCCTTCCTCTCCGGCAACTGAGTTAGGAAGGAGGCCTGTATCTTTGTAGTGACTGGGTATAGTGATACACCATCCAAAGGGTAATTAATAGCGTCACCATGCTCAAAGGCATATTCAATGTCTGCATTTTAATTTTAATTTTTTACATATCTACCAATAGGTTCCCTTCCTAGCAAGGCATTGGAAAACCTCCCTGGTCTTTGTGGTTGAATCTGTGTTTGAAATTCACTGCTTGACTGAGGGACCTTATAGATAATTGTGTGTGGGGGGTACAAAATTAGGTAGACATTCAAAAATCATGTTAAACACTATTATTGCACACAGAGTGAGTCCATGTATGTATGTTACTTGTTAAGCAAATTTGTACTCCTGAACGTATTTAGGTGTGCCATAACAAAGGGGTTTAATACTTATTGACTTCAGACATTTCTGCTTTTCATTTTTTATTAATTTGTTAAAATGTCTAAAAACATAATTCCACTTTGCCATTATGGGGTATTGTGTGTAGGCCAGTGACACAACATCTCTATTTAATCAATTTTATATTCAGGCTGTAGCACAACACAATTTGGAAAAAGTCAAGGGGTGTGAATAGAACCCAGATTTCCCACAGTTAGAGAGGCAGTCAGAACCCAGAGTAGTTTCTCTCATTCCAGTCCTGTAAACACTTAACACTCGGAGCTGACTGTGTATGAGTCCCAAATGGTACCCTATTTACTATACACTGCATTACTTTCAAGCAGATCCCCGAGGGCCCTGGTCAAAACTAGTACACGACAGAGAGAATAGGGTGTCATTTGGGACTGAGCGTTATCAGATGCCCAGCGGTTGGTTGCCGTGCAGAGAGGGTCAACTACCCTGTTGTTAAAGTGGCCGACATTTCATGCCAATTACTTCTCACATAAACATATTCAGCTGCACCTGAAGAGAGGCTTTGTTCCCTCTGTTCTCCAGAGAAAATGTTTGTCTGTTGAGATGCAGTCAGTGTGATAAACCCTCGACTATTACAACATCAGCTCTGTGGGCGAGACAGAGTAAACACAGAGAGAGAGATTTACACAAAGACGAGAGAGAGAGAGAGAGAGAGAGAGAGAGAGAGAGAGAGAGAGATCACAGAGAGAGAGATCAGAGAGAGAGAGAGAGAGAGATCAGAGAGAGAGAGAGATCAGAGAGAGAGAGAGAGAGAGAGAGAGAGAGAGAGATCAGAGAGAGAGATCAGAGAGAGAGAGATCAGAGAGAGAGAGAGAGAGAGAGAGAGACTACACAGAGACATTGTCAGTACGTGCTTATAGGATATTCATAAGTTATTTACCATTCTGATACGTGAATGTTGAATTTCATCCATTTGTCTACATTTCTGCTCTCCATCATTAGTATGTTTCTCCCCCCACTAATCCGTCAGCCTCACTGATGGTCACAGATGAGAGATGGGGCTCATGTTCTCCAATTCTGAGGAATTTAATCAGGAAAAAATAGCATGGGTGATGTTTTTGGTCACTCTAAGACTTTTATCAGGGAAATAGGATGATTCCCTTTAAAATAGGCCTGTGTGTCTGTTGTGAATACACTGGTTACCCTGACCTCTCAACCTGTAGAGCCCCAGAATGTTGTCTGTCTGTCTGTCACCGACTCGTGAAATAGTTTCCAGCTTTACTCTGTGGGAAAGGAAGCAATGGGCAGACAAGTCATTGTGGAGGTCTTCTCTCCTCTCCCAAGTCTCTCAACCCCGGAACCCCGGAGGCCAACTCTGCTTGGTTAGGAGCCCCGGAGGCCAACTCTGCTTGGTTATGGTAGATCTTTAGTCGACACAGCAGATGGGATTTTTGAGCCTTTTAGTGTCTTGAATTCTCTAATGTATACTTCTTTATAACACAGTTTGGTTGGAGGGATTCTCTGAATGATTCTCCTCACCTGTCTCTTTGTCCAGTCTTAAACCATTAGAAATCTACGTTTGTCTTTATGGTATTATTATTGTTATGTTATAGGCTTTTAAGATATTTATTATTATTATTATTATTATTATTATTATTATTATTATTATTATTATTGTTATTATTGTTATTATTATTATTATTATTATTATTATTATTATTATTATTATTATTATTATTATTATGTTATAGGCCTTTAATATATTATTATTATTATGTTATAGGCCTTTAATATATGTTCTTATTATTATGTTATAGGCCTTTAATATATTATTATTATTATGTTATAGGCCTTTAATATATGATTATGATTATGATTATGATTATGATTATGATTATGATTATGATTATGATTATTATTATTATTATTATTATTATTATTATTATTATGTTATAGGCCTTTAATATATTATTATTATGTTATAGGCCTTTAATATATTATTCTTATTATTATGTTATAGGCCTTTAATATATTATTCTTATTCTTATTATTATGTTATAGGCCTTTAATATTATTATTATTATTATTATTCTTATTATGTTATAGGCCTTTAATATATTATTATTATATTATAGGCCTTTAATATATTATTATTATTATTATTATTATTATTATTATTATTATTATTATTATTATTATTATTATTATTATTATATGTATTATGTTATAGGCCTTTAATATATTCTTATTATTATGTTATAGGCCTTTAATATTATTATTATTATTATTATTATTATGTTACAGGCCTTTACTATATTCTTATTATTATGTTATAGGCCTTTAATATATGTTCTTATTATTATGTTAAAGGCCTTTAAGATATTATTATTATTATTAATATTATTATTATTATGTTATAGACCTTTAATATATTGTTATTATTATGTTATAGGCCTTTAATATATTCTTATTATTATTATTATTATTACTATTATTATGTTATAGGCCTTTAATATATTCTTCTTATTATGTAATAGGTTTTTAATATATTATTATTATCATTATTATTATTATTATTATGTTATAGGCCTTTGATATATTCTTCTTATTATGTAATAGGTTTTTAATATATTATTATTATCATTATTGTTATTATTATTATTATGTTATAGGCCTTTGATATATTCTAATTATTATAGTGCCTCCTGTAGCTCAGTTGGTAGAGCATGGTGCTTCCAAAGCCAGGGTTGTGGGATCGATTCCCACGGGAGGCCAGTATGAAAAATGTATGCACTCACTAACTGTAAGTCGCTCTGGACTAAAATGACTAAAATCTAAATTATAGGCCTTTAATATATTAGTTGTATTATGTTATAGGCCTTTAATATATTCTAATTATTATGTTATAGGCTTTTAATATATTCTTCTTATTATGTTATAGGCCTTTAATAAATTTGTATTATTACGTTATAGGCCTATAATCTAGTCTCCCTCCTATCTCTCACCTGCAGTCTAAAGCCATGGGAGACCGCTGGCTCCTACAAGGCACGCCCCCTGGAATTAACGACGAAGACGATGGACGAGGACGACAGCTGGAGAAAGACGAAGAGCAGGGGAAGAGACTGGATGACACTATTCACAGGTACACACTTTACACAGGAACTGACTGGAGGACACTATTCACAGGTACACACATACACAGGAACTAACTGGAGGACACTATTCACAGGTACACACATACACAGGAACTGACTGGAGGACACTATTCACAGGTACACACATACACAGGAACTGACTGGAGGACACTATTCACAGGTACACACATAGGGAGGGAACTGACTGGAGGACGCTATTCACAGGTACACACACACACAGGAACTGACTGGAGGACACTATTCACAGGTACACACATAGGGATTGAACTACCTTATATTACTATAGGTTAAGCTGGGGTAATTGAACCTCATTATATTTTTATGTATTTATATTTTTGAGGGATCCCCATTAGTTCCTGCCAAGGCAGTAGCTACTCTTCCTGGGGTCCAAACATATTAAAGCACTTACATTACATATAAAACAAAATATAAAACAGTACATCATACAACATTATTACACCACTACATATCTACAATACAAAATGTTTAATACCACCATACAACAATATCACAATGTGTGCGTATGCATGTGTCTGTACCTGTGTGTGTCTCTTCACAGTCCCCGCTGTTCCATAAGGTGTATTGTTATCTGTTTTTTAAATCTGATTCTACTGCTTGCATCAGTTACCTGATGTGGAATAGAGTTCCATGTAGTCATGGCTCTATGTAGTACTGTGCGCCTCCCCTAGTCTGTTCTGGACTCGGGGACTGTGAAGAGACCTCTGGTGGCATGTCTTGTGGAGTATGCATGGGTGCTAGTATTTTAAACAGACAGCTCGGTACATTCAGCTTGTCAACATTCTTACATAAACAAGTAGTGATGAAGTCAATCTCTCTTCCACTCTGAGCCAGGAGAGATTGACATGCATGTAATTCATGTTAGCTCTCCGTGTACTTTTAAGGGCCAGCCGTGCTGCCCTGTTCTGAGCCAATTCTCCTAAGTCCCCTCTTTGTGGCACCTGACCACACGACTGAACAGTAGTCCAGGTGCAACAAAACTAGGGCCTGTAGGACCTGCCTTGTTGATAGTGCTGTTAAGAAGGCAGAGCAGTGCTTTATTATGGACAGACATCTCCCCATCTTAGCTACTTTTGTATCAATATGTTTTGACGATGACAGTTTACAATCCAAGGTTACTCCAAGGTCTGGTCTTCATCTCTGGAGGCCTGCTGGTGGCTCTAAGTGTTTTACAAACAATGCTCTGCTGTGATGACGCGTTTCAGCGATATCTATATTAGTAGTATAGTAGCAGTAGCCTTGTGCGGAACAACTGAATTAAACCCTGAGAAATGTTCATGACCTAATTACTTGGCTCATATTGCAGGACCTATGTGGCTCTCAGAAGCGGGAATCACTGAGTAATGAGATATGTGTTGGAGATGCTTAGTTTGGATATGCTTAGATATGTGTTGGTTAGTTTGGATCTTTTGGAGGAGCTTCCCTTGTTGACGTCGCTGCTGCGTCCGGTGAGGCTGGGAGAGGCAGGGACGTAGAGTTGGATAGAAGCCTGTTTCAAATATTTAAAAAGTTTTTAAACAGCAGAGTGGTGGTGTACACCTAGTCAGTTTATTTATGAACTTTTTTTTTCTTTTTTTTTTTTTTTTTTCGGGGGGATGGATCAGCTTAATATTGCAGATAGATTGTATCTTCTATCAATGTAATTGTCTGCATCACTTCCAATCCCCCATGTTTATTTTTATTTTTTATATATATATATTCCCCTTTATTACTTTTCAACCCCACCATCCTTTCCCTACTTGGAGTAAATTAGTGAACAACAACGCCCAGGCCTCTACTTCCGGTCTATACTTACTATCTACACCTTATGGACAGAGTTAATTTTACAATAATTCTATATATATATATATATATATATATATATATATATATATATATATATATATATATATATATACATATATATATATATATTTTTTTTATTTTTTATTTTTTATTTTTTTTATTATTATTATTTTTTTGCTCCTGAACCTCTTCCACTCTCAACCTCTCCGATCATTTTCATGATGTCCATCCGGTTTGCTTCTAAATGCCATATCTTTCTAACTGTGCTCTTTCCCAAAAGCTCCCAACATACAACCTATATACTTATTATGGACACAGTATGCTTACATTATTAGCTATCTTTGTTATTATTTGTTGTTATTTGTTATTAGTCCCATCCTTCAACTCTATTCAATACCTCCCATCTATCTCTTAACACCATCCATATAGGATTTCTATTTGCCATATATATTTCAACCGTACTGTGATGTTTTACAAAAGTTCTTAACCTTTCTATTCTCATTGCTTCTACAGATTGTGAATTAAAAATAAACATTTTTGCTAAAAGTATTATTATATTATTGATTGATTGACTATGACTTTTCAGATCACCCAGTAATGCTATCTGCAAGGTTAGTTCCAGGTAAATATTGCAATCCTTTAGCCATTCCTGGACCTGTGTCCAAAAACAAGCTACAAATGGACAGAACCAAAACAAATGATCTAATGATTCTATCTCTTCACAGCAAAATCTGCAGAGCTGGGAAGATTGTATCCCCCATATAAATAACATTCTATTGGTAGCAAGAATTTTATATAATAATTTAAATTGAAAGATTCTAATTTTTGAATCCGGTGTCGTTTTGCGTGTCAGTTCATAAACACTATGCCATGGAATCGGTACGTCAAAGATCTCTTCCCAACTATTTTGCAATCTATATGGGACGGCTGTCAATCCTTTGGTCCTTAAGTGAAACTGATATACTTTTTTATTTATCACAGTTTTCCTTAACCAATTATGTTCTTTAATGCAAGGCCGACAGACAAGTTCCTTACTTTCTCCCCCTTCAACTTTCCTCTTCCACTTTTGCGGTTTATTTATGAACTGCCATGCACACTCGTAGAGGTAGAAAAAATATGAAGCGGATATTGCTAAGATAGAAGATGAGCATCTCTATGGGCTGGGAGACGCAGTGACATGGAGACGCAGTGTGATCCCGATGAGAACATGATGTCACTGTTGATGATGGAAAAGTTCCTCCAAATATTTTCTTAGACAGAAAGCTAATGTGGAGTGGTGTATAATGTAGCCAGTGATCGGCCGCTGGTATATTTGGAATCTGGTTGGTGAAACACGGGGGCTCCCGAGTGGCGCAGCGGTCTAAGGCACTGCATCTCAGTGCTTGAGGCGTCACTACAGACCCCCTGGTTCGATTCCAGGCTGGATCACAACCGGACGTGATTGGGAGTCCCAGAGTGTTAAGGCTGTGGGGAAATCCACATCTTATGAATGAATGGGCCTAAATGTCATTCATCAAGTTTTAATGTTTACGTGCACAAGTACAGTGAAATGCCTTTCTCTCCTTTAGCTCTAAACCCAACAACGCAGTAATCAATAACAATGTAGTATTAAAAATAACAAGTTGGAACAACATAAGAACACAAGAAACTAAAGTAAGGGTTAGGGTTAGGGTTAGGGTTAGGGTTAGGGTTAGGGTTAGGGTTAGGGTTAGGGTCAGATACTACAGGTGACTATATATACAGGGTCAGATACTACAGGTGACTATATATACAGGGTCAGATACTACAGGTGACTATATATACAGGGTCAGATACTACAGGTGACTATATATACAGGGTCAGATACTACAGGTGACTATATATACAGGGTCAGTCAGATACTACAGGTGACTATATATACAGGGTCAGATACTACAGGTGACTATATATACAGGGTCAGATACTACAGGTGACTATATATACAGGGTCAGATACTACAGGTGACTATATATACAGGGTCAGATACTACAGGTGACTATATATACAGGGTCAGATACTACAGGTGACTATATATACAGGGTCAGATACTACAGGTGACTATATATACAGGGTCAGTCAGATACTACATGTGACTATATATACAGGGTCAGATACTACAGGTGACTATATATACAGGGTCAGATACTACAGGTGACTATATATACAGGGTCAGATACTACAGGTGACTATATATACAGGGTCAGATACTACAGGTGACTATATATACAGGGTCAGTCATATACTACAGGTGACTATATATACAGGGTCAGATACTACAGGTGACTATATATACAGGGTCAGATACACTAAGGTGACTATATATACAGGGTCAGATACTACAGGTGACTATATATATACAGGGTTCAGATACTACAGGTGACTATATATACAGGGTCAGATACTACAGGTGACTATATATTCAGGGTCAGATACTAAGGTACAGGTGACTATATATACGGGGTTCAGATACCACAGGTGAGTATATATACAGGGTCAGATACTACAGGTGACTATATATACAGGGTCAGATACTACAGTGACTATATATACAGGGTCAGATACTACAGGTGACTATATATACAGGGTCAGTCAGATACTACAGGTGACTATATATACAGGGTCAGATACTACAGGTGACTATATATACAGGGTCAGATACTACAGGTGACTATATATACAGGGTCAGATACTACAGGTGACCTATATATTACAGGGTCCAGATACTACAGGTGACTATAAATATACAGGGTCAGATACTACAGGTGGACTATATATACAGGGTCAGATACTACAGGTGACTATATATACAGGGTCAGATACTACAGGTGACTATATATACAGGGTCAGTCAGATACTACAGGTGACTATATATACAGGGTCAGATACTACAGGTGACTATATATACAGGGTCAGATACTACAGGTGACTATATATACAGGGTCAGATACTACAGGTGACTATATATACAGGGTCAGATACTACAGGTGACTATATATACAGGGTCAGTCAGATACTACAGGTGACTATATATACAGGGTCAGATACTACAGGTGACAATATATACAGGGTCAGATACTACAGGTGACTATATATACAGGGTCAGATACTACAGGTGACTATATATACAGGGTCAGATACTACAGGTGACTATATATACAGGGTCAGTCAGATACTACAGGTGACTATATATACAGGGTCAGATACTACAGGTGACTATATATACAGGGTCAGATACTACAGGTGACTATATATACAGGGTCAGATACTACAGGTGACTATATATACAGGGTCAGATACTACAGGTGACTATATATACAGGGTCAGATACTACAGGTGACTATATATACAGGGTCAGATACTACAGGTGACTATATATACAGGGTCAGATACTACAGGTGACTATATATACAGGGTCAGTCAGATACTACAGGTGACTATATATACAGGGTCAGATACTACAGGTGACTATATATACAGGGTCAGATACTACAGGTGACTATATATACAGGGTCAGATACTACAGGTGACTATATATACAGGGTCAGATACTACAGGTGACTATATATACAGGGTCAGATACTACAGGTGACTATATATACAGGGTCAGATACTACAGGTGACTATATATACAGGGTCAGATACTACAGGTGACTATATATACAGGGTCAGATACTACAGGTGACTATATATACAGGGTCAGATACTACAGGTGACTATATATACAGGGTCAGATACTACAGGTGACTATATATACAGGGTCAGATACTACAGGTGACTATATATACAGGGTCAGATACTACAGGTGACTATATATACAGGGTCAGATACTACAGGTGACTATATATACAGGGTCAGATACTACAGGTGACTATATATACAGGGTCAGATACTACAGGTGACTATATATACAGGGTCAGATACTACAGGTGACTATATATACAGGGTCAGTCAGATACTACAGGTGACTATATATACAGGGTCAGATACTACAGGTGACTATATATACAGGGTCAGATACTACAGGTGACTATATATACAGGGTCAGATACTACAGGTGACTATATATACAGGGTCAGATACTACAGGTGACTATATATACAGGGTCAGATACTACAGGTGACTATATATACAGGGTCAGATACTACAGGTGACTATATATACAGGGTCAGATACTACAGGTGACTATATATACAGGGTCAGATACTACAGGTGACTATATATACAGGGTCAGATACTACAGGTGACTATATATACAGGGTCAGATACTACAGGTGACTATATATACAGGGTCAGATACTACAGGTGACTATATATACAGGGTCAGATACTACAGGTGACTATATATACAGGGTCAGATACTACAGGTGACTATATATACAGGGTCAGATACTACAGGTGACTATATATACAGGGTCAGATACTACAGGTGACTATATATACAGGGTCAGATACTACAGGTGACTATATATACAGGGTCAGATACTACAGGTGACTATATATACAGGGTCAGATACTACAGGTGACTATATATACAGGGTCAGATACTACAGGTGACTATATACAGGGTCAGATATCAGGTGACTATATATACAGGGTCAGATACTACAGGTGACTATATATACAGGGTCAGATACTACAGGTGACTATATATACAGGGTCAGATACTACAGGTGACTATATATACAGGGTCAGATACTACAGGTGACTATATATACAGGGTCAGATACTACAGGTGACTATATATACAGGGTCAGATACTACAGGTGACTATATATACAGGGTCAGTCAGATACTACAGGTGACTATATATACAGGGTCAGATACTACAGGTGACTATATATACAGGGTCAGATACTACAGGTGACTATATATACAGGGTCAGATACTACAGGTGACTATATATACAGGGTCAGATACTACAGGTGACTATATATACAGGGTCAGATACTACAGGTGACTATATATACAGGGTCAGATACTACAGGTGACTATATATACAGGGTCAGATACTACAGGTGACTATATATACAGGGTCAGATACTACAGGTGACTATATATACAGGGTCAGATACTACAGGTGACTATATATACAGGGTCAGATACTACAGGTGACTATATATACAGGGTCAGATACTACAGGTGACTATATATACAGGGTCAGATACTACAGGTGACTATATATACAGGGTCAGATACTACAGGTGACTATATATACAGGGTCAGATACTACAGGTGACTATATATACAGGGTCAGATACTACAGGTGACTATATATACAGGGTCAGATACTACAGGTGACTATATATACAGGGTCAGTCAGATACTACAGGTGACTATATATACAGGGTCAGATACTACAGGTGACTATATATACAGGGTCAGATACTACAGGTGACTATATATACAGGGTCAGATACTACAGGTGACTATATATACAGGGTCAGATACTACAGGTGACTATATATACAGGGTCAGATACTACAGGTGACTATATATACAGGGTCAGATACTACAGGTGACTATATATACAGGGTCAGTCAGATACTACAGGTGACTATATATACAGGGTCAGATACTACAGGTGACTATATATACAGGGTCAGATACTACAGGTGACTATATATACAGGGTCAGATACTACAGGTGACTATATATACAGGGTCAGATACTACAGGTGACTATATATACAGGGTCAGATACTACAGGTGACTATATATACAGGGTCAGATACTACAGGTGACTATATATACAGGGTCAGTCAGATAGCTACAGGTGACTATATATACAGGGTCAGATACTACAGGTGACTATATATACAGGGTCAGATACTACAGGTGACTATATATACAGGGTCAGATACTACAGGTGACTATATATACAGGGTCAGATACTACAGGTGACTATATATACAGGGTCAGTCAGATACTACAGGTGACTATATATACAGGGTCAGATACTACAGGTGACTATATATACAGGGTCAGATACTACAGGTGACTATATATACAGGGTCAGTCAGATACTACAGGTGACTATATATACAGGGTCAGATACTACAGGTGACTATATATACAGGGTCAGATACTACAGGTGACTATATATACAGGGTCAGATACTACAGGTGACTATATATACAGGGTCAGATACTACAGGTGACTATATATACAGGGTCAGTCAGATACTACAGGTGACTATATATACAGGGTCAGATACTACAGGTGACTATATATACAGGGTCAGATACTACAGGTGACTATATATACAGGGTCAGATACTACAGGTGACTATATATACAGGGTCAGATACTACATGTGACTATATATACAGGGTCAGATACTACAGGTGACTATATATACAGGGTCAGTCAGATACTACAGGTGACTATATATACAGGGTCAGTCAGATACTACAGGTGACTATATATACAGGGTCAGATACTACAGGTGACTATATATACAGGGTCAGATACTACAGGTGACTATATATACAGGGTCAGATACTACAGGTGACTATATATACAGGGTCAGTCAGATACTACAGGTGACTATATATACAGGGTCAGATACTACAGGTGACTATATATACAGGGTCAGATACTACAGGTGACTATATATACAGGGTCAGTCAGATACTACAGGTGACTATATATACAGGGTCAGATACTACAGGTGACTATATATACAGGGTCAGATACTACAGGTGACTATATCTACAGGGTCAGATACTACAGGTGACTATATATACAGGGTCAGTCAGATACTACAGGTGACTATATATACAGGGTCAGATACTACAGGTGACTATATATACAGGGTCAGATACTACAGGTGACTATATATACAGGGTCAGATACTACAGGTGACTATATATACAGGGTCAGATACTACAGGTGACTATATATACAGGGTCAGTCAGATACTACAGGTGACTATATATACAGGGTCAGATACTACAGGTGACTATATATACAGGGTCAGATACTACAGGTGACTATATATACAGGGTCAGATACTACAGGTGACTATATATACAGGGTCAGATACTACAGGTGACTATATATACAGGGTCAGATACTACAGGTGACTATATATACAGGGTCAGATACTACAGGTGACTATATATACAGGGTCAGATACTACAGGTGACTATATATACAGGGTCAGTCAGATACTACAGGTGACTATATATACAGGGTCAGATACTACAGGTGACTATATATACAGGGTCAGATACTACAGGTGACTATATATACAGGGTCAGATACTACAGGTGACTATATATACAGGGTCAGTCAGATACTACAGGTGACTATATATACAGGGTCAGATACTACAGGTGACTATATATACAGGGTCAGATACTACAGGTGACTATATATACAGGGTCAGATACTACAGGTGACTATATATACAGGGTCAGATACTACAGGTGACTATATATACAGGGTCAGATACTACAGGTGACTATATATACAGGGTCAGATACTACAGGTGACTATATATACAGGGTCAGATACTACAGGTGACTATATATACAGGGTCAGATACTACAGGTGACTATATATACAGGGTCAGATACTACAGGTGACTATATATACAGGGTCAGATACTACAGGTGACTATATATACAGGGTCAGATACTACAGGTGACTATATATACAGGGTCAGTCAGATACTACAGTGGGGGAAAAGTATTTAGTCAGCCACCAATGGTCCAAGTTCTCCCACTTAAAAAGATGAGAGAGGCCTGTAATTTTCGTCATAGGTACACGTCAACTATTTTTTAGTGGGATTTTTTTTCTCCAGAAAATCACATTGTAGGATTTTTAATGAATTTATTTGCAAATTATGGTGGAAAATAAGTATTAGAAAATTTAAAATTACAGGCCTCTCTCATCTTTTTAAGTGGGAGAACTTGCACAATTGGTGGCTGACTAAATACTTTTTTTCCCCACTGTATATATACAGGGTCAGTTCCAGTACCATATTAACAATGTGCAGGGATACTGGAGTGATGGAGGTAGATATGTATAGGGGTCAGGTGACTATATACAGGGTCAGTTCAATACCATATTAACAATGTGCAGGGATACTGGAGTGGTAGGGTTAGATATGTATAGGGGTCAGGTGACTAGGCATCAGGATACATGATAAACAGCGTAGCAGCAGCGTATATGATAATTGTATGTGAGTGTGTGTAGAGTCCGTATAAATGTTATATAAATGTTAAATGTGTGTGTGAGCAAATGAAGTGTGTGTGTGTGTGTGTGTGTCTGTGTGTGTGTGTGTGCAGCCTAAATCCTAATTGGAGCCTCAATATGATAAGTGCACCATATTAGTATTGGATCACTAAAAAATACCGCTTTTATATTACTGTGTAGTTTACCAATAAAATGGTCTGACAGTGAAGGGACATACTTGGTATTCATATCCCGAAAGAAAGAAAGGATCTCACTACAACACATTTTAATAGAAAGTTAGCAAAAATAGATAAGATCTTGCTACCATGGAATGGACAGTACCTGTCTATTTGTGGAAAAAAATCACCCTGATTAAGGCTTTAGTCATATCCCAGTTTACCTGTTTACTCATGGCCCTAACGTCTTGTTTTAAAAATGTTATCAGCAAAAGATATTCCACTTTATTTGGAACGGCAAGCCAGACAAAATTAAACAGGGTATTTATATAATGAATATGAATTCGGAGGACAGAAATTATTCAATATTAAAGCATTAGACCTATCACTAAAAGCTTCAGTCATACAAAAGTTATACTTAAATCCGAACTGGTTCTCTAGCAAATTAGTAAGATTGTCTCACCCAATGTTCAAGAATGGCCTTTTTCCCTTTATTCAGATTACAACCTCTCACTTTCAGTTATTTGAAAATGAAATAATCTCCCAAATATCACTTTTTCTAAAACAAGCCATAGAAAGTTGGTTGCAATTTCAATTTAATCCTCCAGAAACTCCAGAACAAATAATGCAACAAATATTGTGGTTAAAATATATATATACAGTGAGGGAAAAAAGTATTTGATCCCCTGCTGATTTTGTATGTTTGCCCACTGACAAAGAACTGATCAGTCTATAATTTTAATGGTAGGTTTATTTGAACAGTGAGAGACAGAAAAACAACAAAGAAATCCAGAAAAATGCATGTCAAAAATGTTATAAATTGATTTGCATTTTAATGAGGGAAATTAAAAATGCAATCAGAAAGATTTCTGCCTCCCAGGTGTCTTTTATACAGGTAACGAGTTGAGATTAGGAGCAAACTCTTAAAGGGAGTGCTCCTAATCTCAGCTTGTTACCTGTATAAAAGACACCTGTCCACAGAAGCAATCAATCAATCAGATTCCAAACTCTCCACCATGGCCAAGACCAAAGAGCTCTCCAGGGATGTCAGGGACAAGATTGTAGACCTACACAAGGCTGGAATGGGCTACAAGACCATCGCCAAGCAGCTTGGTGAGAAGGTGACAACAGTTGGTGCGATTGTTCGCAAATGGAAGAAACACAAAATAACTGTCAATCTCCCTCAGCCTGGGGCTCCATGCAAGATCTCACCTCGTGGAGCTGCAATGATCATGAGAACGGTGATGAATCAGCCCAGAACTACACGGGAGGATCTTGTCAATGATCTCAAGGCAGCTGGGACCATAGTCACCAAGAAAACAATTGGTAACACACTACGCCGTGAAGGACTGAAATCCTGCAGCGCCCGCAAGGTCCCCCTGCTCAAGAAAGCACATATACAGGCCCGCCTGAAGTTTGCCAATGAACATCTGAATGATTCAGAGGAGAACTGGGTGAAAGTGTTGTGGACAGATGAGACCAAAATGGAGCTCTTTGGCATCAACTCAACTCGCCGTGTTTGGAGGAGGAGGAATGCTGTCTATGACCCCAAGAACACCATCCCCACCTTCAAACATGGAGGTGGAAACATTATGCTTTGGGGGTGTTTTACTGCTAAGGGGATAGGACAACTTCACCGCATCAAAGGGACGATGGACAGGGCCATGTACCGTCAAATCTTGGGTGAGAACCTCCTTCCCTCAGCCAGGGCATTGAATATGGGTCAAGGATGGGTATTCCAGCATGACAATGACCCAAAACACATGGCCAAGGCAACAAAGGAGTGGCTCAAGAAGAAGCACATTAAGGTCCTGGAGTGGCCTAGCCAGTCTCCAGACCTTAATCCCATAGAATATCTGTGGAGGGAGCTGAAGGTTCGAGTTGCCAAACGTCAGCCTCGAAACCTTAATGACTTGGAGAAGTTCTGCAAAGAGGAGTGGGACAAAATCCCTCTTGAGATGTGTGCAAACCTGGTGGCCAACTACAAGAAACGTCTGACCTCTGTGATTGCCAACAAGGGTTTTGCCACCAAGTACTAAGTCATGTTTTGCAGAGGGGTCAAATACTTATTTCCCTCATTAAAATGCAAATCAATTTATAACATTTTTTACATGCGTTTTTCTGGATTTTGTTGTTGTTATTCTGTCTCTCACTGTTCAAATAAACCTACCATTAAAATTATAAACTGATCACGTCTTTGTCAGTGGGCAAACGTACAAAATCAGCAGGGGATCAAATACTTTTTTCCCTCACTGTATACATACAGTGGGGAGTATTTGATACACTGCTGATTTTGCAGGTTTTCCTACTTTCAAAGCATGTAGAGGTCTGTAATTTTTCATTATTTTCATTAATTTTTTCATAGGTACACTTCAACTGTGAGAGACAGAATCTAAAACAAAAATCCAGAAAATCACATTGTATGATTTTTGAGTAATTAATTTGCATTTTATTGCATGACATAAGTATTTGATACATCAGAAAAGCAGAACTTAATATTTGGTACAGTAACCTTTGTTTGCAATTACAGAGATCATACGTTTCCTGTAGTTCTTGACCAGGTTTGCACACACTGCAGCAGGGATTTTGGCCCACTCCTCCATACAGACCTTCTCCAGATCCTTCAGGTTTCGGGGCTGTTGCTGGGCAATACGGACTTTCAGCTCCCTCCAAAGATTTTCTATTGGGTTCAGGTCTGGAGACTGGCTAGGCAACTCCAGGACCTTGAGATGCTTCTTACGGAGCCACTCCTTAGTTGCCCTGGCTGTGTGTTTCGGGTAGTTGTCACGTGTTACTAATGGTTTTCTTTGAGACTGTGGTCCCAGCTCTCTTCAGGTCATTGACCAGGTCCTGCCGTGTAGTTCTGGGCTGATCCCTCACCTTCCTCGTGATCATTGATGCCCCACGAGGTGAGATCTTGCATGGAGTTCCAGAGGGTGATTGACCGTCATCTTGAACTTCTTCCATTTTCAAATAATTGCGCCAACAGTTGTTGCCTTCTCACCAAGCTGCTTGCCTCTTGTCCTGTAGCCCATCCCAGCCGTGTGCAGGTCTACAATTCTATCCCTGATGTCCTTACACAGCTCTCTGGCCTTGGCCATTGTGGAGTGGTTGGATTCTGTATGATTGAGTGTGTGGACAGGTGTCTTTCATACAGGTAACGAGTTCAAACAGGTGCAGTTAATACAGGTAATGAGTGGAGAACAGGAGGGCTGCTTAAAGAAAAACTAACAGGTCTGTGAGAGCGGAAATTCTTACTGGTTGGTAGGTGATCAAATACTTATGTCATGCAAATTAATTACTTAAAAATCATACAATGTGATTTTCTGGATTTTTGTTTTAGATTCCGTCTCTCACAGTTGAAGTGTACCTATGATAAAAATTACAGACCTCTACATGCTTTGTAAGTAGGAAAACCTGCAAAATCGGCAGTGTATCAAATACTTGTTCTCCCCACTGTATATATATATATATTTGCGAGAAAAAAAAACATATGGGGGATTGGAAGTGATGCAGACAATTACTTTGATGGATGTTAGGAGATGATCGTGGACTTCAGGAAACAGCAGAGGGTGCACCCCCCTATCCACATCGACGGGACCGCAGTGGAGAAGGTGAAAAGCTTCAAGTTTCTCGGCGTACACATCACTGACAACCTGAAATGGTCCACCCACGCAGACAGTGTAGTGAAGAAGGCACAACACCGCCTTTCAACCTCAGGAGTGTGAAGAAATTCGGCTTGGCCCCTAAGACCTTCACAAACTTTTACAGATGCACAATTGAAAGCATCCTGTCAGGCTGTATCACCGCTTGGTATGGCAACTGCACCGCCCACAACCGCAGGTCTCTCCAGAGGGTGGCGTGGTCTGCCCAACGCATCACCGGGGCAAACTACCTGCCCTCCAAGACACATACAGCACCCGATGTCACAGGAAGGACAAAAAGATCACCAAGGACATCAACCACCCGAGCCACTGCCTGTTCACCCCGCTATCATCCAGAAGGTGAGGTCAGTACAGGTGCATCAAAGCTGGGACCGAGAGACTGAAAAACAGCTTCTATCTCAAGGCCATCAGACTGTTAAATAGTCATCACCAGCTGGCTACAACCCGGTTACTCAACCCTGCACCGTAGAGGCTGCTGCCCCATATACATAGACATGGAATCACTGGTCAGTTTAATAATGGAACACTAGTCACTTTAATAATGTTTACATACTGCTTTACTCATTTCATATGTATATACTGTATTCTATTCTACTGTATTTTAGTCAATGCTACTCTGACATTGCTCGTCCTAATATTGATATATTTCTTAATTTCATTATTTTACTTTTAGATTTGTGTGTATTGTTGTGAATTGTTAGATACTACTGCACTGTTGGAGATAGGAACACAAGCATTTCGCTACACCCGCAATAACATCTGCTAAATATGTGTATGTGACCAATAAAATTTGATTTGACTTGATATAGCTTTAACACAATAACACAATGAGTCTACCGATAAAGCTTTAATAGCAACACTGCTGAGCCTTTAGTCTTGGAATGGCCTAGTCAAAGTCCAGACCTAATAACAATTGGGATGTTGTGGCAGGACTTAAAACGAGCAGTTCATGCTTGAAAACCCACAAATGTTTCTGAGTTGAAGCACTTCTACATGCAAGAGTGGGCCAAAATTGAACAGTGACGTGAGAGACTGATCAACAACTACAGGAAGCGTTTGGTTGGAGTCATTGCAGCAAAAGGTGGCACAACCAGTTATTGAGTGTAAGGGGGCAATTAATTTTTTTGCAAGGTTGCTATCCAACTAGCCTGCTAACATTAGCCCTACCAGCCTGCTTACGCTACATTAGCACTGAATGACTCAGCCAGTTGCTATCAACACCTAGCTTACAGCTACATTAAAGTAAACCAACATTTTGGAAATAAATAATGTCATCTAATATCAAAGAATGTTAGCTATATGCAGTTATCCTAGCCAGCAAGCTAGAAAGCCAGCTAAAAGAATAATAAAATAAGAGCTAGCCAGCCAGCTAACGTTAGCTATTAGCCTAGTCAGCCTAGCCAACTACTGGAGACCAATTAGAACACAACTAACACAACACAACTAAAACATAACCGCAGAAAAGAGCAGAGACTTACAGATTGATGGCTGGGGCCTATCCGATGGTAAGAGCAGAGACTTACAGATTGATGGCTTGGGCCTATCCGATGTAAAGAGCAGAGACTTACAGATTGATGGCAGGGGCCCATTTGATGGTAAGAGCAGAGACTTACAGATTGATGGCTGGGGCCCATCTGATAGTAAGAGCAGAGACTTACAGGTTGATGGCTGGGGCCCATTTGATGGTAAGAGTCAGGGAAAATCCAATAGCTATAGCAAGAAAAATCTAAAATATATAGTTTCCTGATGTCAGTCAGCTAGCGAGCTAGCACTAAGCCAAGGTGGGAAAAGTTACAAAACTCCTGATTCACAGAGAACATACCAAAAAGTTGACGAAACAAAAAGGAGAACAGACAAGGTACTACACAATTATAGCAAGCAGGTACAATTTTCTGTTTCGTTTTGAGCCTACGGCAAGAAGGCACCAGAGCCTGCAGTGATAACACAGCCACAAAGTCAGTGACAAACAAGCATTAGGTGTGGCTAACCTTACCCAGCTTGAGTTAGCTACCGAGCTAGCATACGAACTTGGTAGCACAGAGTCGAGCCTCCATATGACGTTAAGAAATAAGGCATTATGTGTGGTTCCGAACATATCCGCAAATAAGCTAAGTTAATATGTAAAAAAAACAAAAAATAACTATGTATCTAGTTATAGGAAACCAGATCGTGAATACAGCTAAGGTACTAAGTCTTTGGAAACTACTTTGATGAGTAACAAACAAATGCTTCCTACCCTTTAACACAATGAGTACTATCTACTGATATAGCTTTAACACAATGAGTACTATCTACTGATATAGCTTTAACACAATGAGTACTATCTACTGATATAGCTTTAACACAATGAGTACTATCTACTGATATAGTTTTAACACAATGAGTACCATCTACTGATATAGCTTTAACACAATGAGTACTATCTACTGATATAGCTTTAACACAATGAGTACTATCTACTGATATAGCTTTAACACAATGAGTACTATCTCTCGGAACACTGCAACATCGACCAGGATTTCCAGAATCATGTCAAACAGGCCTCATCCTCCTTTGGATGGCTAAGGGTTTTTAACAACAGCAACCTGCACACCAAAGTTGCTGTCTACACGCCTTTGTAGATGTGAAGAATGGACAGTCTACAGCCGACACTTAAAAAAACAGGAGTCCTGTCACATAAAATGGCTCCAGCGCATTTTGAAAGTGACTTGGCAGGACCGTGTTCCGCATAGAGAACCAACAGCAGGAGCATTGAGGCGTCCATCACACACCACCAGCTTAGATGGCTCGGCCGTGCCGTCCGGATGCCAGAGGATCGCCTGCCGTGAAAGATGCTGTACGGACGGCTACAGCTGAGCTGACAAAGTGGCTAAAGAACCAACTGAATCAATTCAAATTGTATTTGTCACATGCGCCGAATACAACAGGAGGTGTAGACCTCACAGTGAAATGCTTACTTACAAGCCCTTAACCAACAATGCAGTTTTAAGAACAATAATTGTTAAGTAAAAAAATAGATACATTAAATAATTAAAAATTTTAATAATTAAAGAGCAGCAGTAAAATAACAGTAGTGAGGCTATATACAGGCGTACCAGCACAGAGTCAATGTGCGGGGGCATAGGTTAGTCAAGGTAATTTAGGTAATAAGTACAGTGAATGTACAGTTGAAGTCGGAAGTTTACATACACCTTAGCCAAATATATTTAAACTCAGTTTTTCACAATTCCTGACATTTAATCCTAGTAAAAAATTCCCTGTCTTAGGTCAGTTAGGATCACCACTTTATTTTAAGGATGTGAAATGTCAGAATAATAGTAGAGAGAATGATTTATTTTCTGCTTTTATTTATTTCATTACATTTACATTTACATTTTAGTCATTTAGCAGACGCTCGCTTCCAGAGCAACTTACAGTTAGTGAGTGCATACATATATATATATTTTTTCTTTAAAAATTAAATAAAATAAAAATAAATTCATACACCCCGTGGGAATCAAACCCACAACCCTGGCGTTGCAAACGCCATGCTCTACCAACTGAGCTACATCCCTGCCAGCCATTCCCTCCCCTACCCTGGACGACGCTGGGCCAATTGTGCGCCGCCCCATCACATTCCCAGTGGGTCAGAAGTTTACATACACTCAATTAGTATTTGGTAGCATTGCCTTTAAATTGTTTAACTTGGGTCAAACATTTCGGGTAGCCTTCCACAAGCTTCCCACAATAAGTTGGGTGAATTCTGGCCCATTCCTCCTGACAGAGCTGGTGTAACTGAGTCAGGTTTGTAGGCCTCCTTGCTGCACTCACTTTTTCAGTTCTGCCCACACATTTTCTATAGGATTAAGGTCAGGGCTTTGTGATGGCCACTCCAATACCTTGACTTTGTTGTCCTTAAGTAATTTTGCCACAACTTTGGAGGTATGCTTGGGGTCATTGTCCATTTGGAAGACCCATTTGCGACCAAGCTTTAACTTCCTGACTGATGTCTTGAGATGCTGCTTCAATATATCCATGTAATTTTCCTTCCTCATGATGCCATCTATTTTGTGAAGTGCACCATTCCCTCCTGCAGCAAAGCACCCCCACAGCATAATGCTGCCACCCCCGTGCTTCACGGTTGGGATGGTGTTCTTCGGCTTGCAAGCAACCCCCTTTTTCCTCCAAACATAACAATGGTCATTATGGCCAAACAGTTCCATTTTTGTTTCATCAGACCAGAGGACATTTCTCCAAAAAGTACGATCTTTGTCCCCATGTGCAGTTGAAAACCATAGTCTGGCTTTTTTATGGCGGTTTTGGAGCAGTGGCTTCTTCCTTGCTGAGCGGCCTTTCAGGTTATGTCGATATAGGACTCGTTTTACTGTGGATATAGATACTTTTGTACCTGTTTCCTCCAGCATCTTCACAAGGTCCTTTGCTGTTGTTCTGGGATTGATTTGCACTTTTCGCACCAAAGTACGTTCATCTCTAGGAGACAGAGCGCGTCTCCTTCCTGAGCGGTATGACGGCTGCGTGGTCCCATGGTGTTTATACTTGCCTACTATTGTTTGTACAGATGAACGTGGTACCTTCAGGCGTTTGGAAATTACTCCCAAGGATGAACCAGACTTGTGGAGGTCTACAATTTTGGCTGATTTATTTTGATTTTCCCATGATGTCAAGCAAAGAGGCACTGAGTTTGAAGGTAGGCCTTGAAATACATCCACAGGTACACCTCCAATTGACTCAAATTATGTCAATTTATCTCCCTCACTAACTTTAAGCATCAGTTGTCAGAGCACCTTACCGATCACTGCACCTGTACACAGCCCATCTGAAATTAGCCCACCCAAGTACCTCATCCCTATATTGTTATTTATTTTGCTCATTTGTACCCCAGTATCTCTATTTGCACATCACCTCTTGCACATCTATCATTCCAGTGTTAATACTAATTGTAATTATTTTGCACTATGGCCTATTTTTTGCCTTACCTCCATAACTTGCTACATTTGCACACACTGTATATATATTTTCTGTTGTATTTTTGACTTTATGTTTTGTTTTACCCCATATGTAACTCTGTGTTGTTGTTGTTGATCTTGGCCAGGTCGCAGTTGTAAATGAGAACTTGTTCTCAACTGGCTTACCTGGTTAAATAAAGGTGAAATGAATAAAAAATAAAAAATTAGCCTATCAGAAGCTTCTAAAGCCATGACATCATTTTCTGGAATTTTCCAAGCTGTTTAAAGGCACAGTCAACTTAGTGTATGTACATTTCTGACCCACTGGAATTGTGATACAGTGAATTATAAGTGAAATAATCTGTCTGTAAACAATTGTTGGAAAAATTACTTGTGTCAGGCACAAAGTAGATGTCCTAACCGACTTGCCAAAACTATAGTTTGTTAACAAGAAATTTGTGGAGTGGTTTAAAAACGAGTTTTAATGACTCCAACGTAAGTGTATGTAAACTTCCGACTTCAACTGTAGGTAGAGTTAAAGTGACTATGCACAGAAGACATCACTATAGAAGTGTGGGATAAACTCTCCCTCCCTCGAGACTGTTGCTGCGGAGCGTTCCACCTGGTGCGGCCTCTGGAATGCAGTTGGACGAGGAAACAAGGACGGAACGTAGCCTGGCGAAGCCAGAGAGAAGACATATGACCATGCCTGCACTGGCCTCAACAGGACAGGCCTTTCTGTGATATGTCCGTGGCAGACAGTGTGCATCCCGCATCGGATTATACAGTCATCGTCGAATCCACAAGCAGTAGTGGAAGTCATCATGGGATACGATGGGACTACCTTAAGCAATGTGTGTGTTGGAGTGTCAGTGTAGTATGTGTGAGTGTGACTCCAGTGCGTATGCATAGAGCCAAGAGATTAATAAACAGGGGGGTCAATGCAAATAGTCCGGATAGCCATTTGATTAACTGTTCAGCTTGGGGGTAGAAGATGTTCAGGAGCCTATTGGACCTAGACTTGGCGCTCCGGTACCGCTCGCTGTGTAGTAGCAGAGAGCCTATGACTTGGGTGACTGGAGTTTTTAACTATTTTTAGGACCTTCCTCTGACACCGCCTGGTATAGAGGTCCTGGATGGCAGGGAGCTCGGCCCCAGTGATGTACTGGGCTGTACGCACTACCCTCTGTAGCACCTTGCGGTCAGATGCCAAGCAGTTGCCATACCAAGCGGTGATGCAACCAGTCAAGATGCTCTCAATGGTGCAGCTGTAGAACCTTTTGAGGATCTGACGGCCCATGCCAAATCTTTTCAGCCTCCTGAGGGGGAAGATGCATTGTCGTGCCCTCTTCACGACTGTGTTGGTGTGTTTGGACCATGATAGGTCCTTAGTGATGTGGACACCGAGGAACTCGAGCTCTGTCAATGTGAATGGGGGCGTGCTCGGCCCTCCGTTTCCTGTAGTTCACGATCAGCTCCTTTTGTCTTTCTGATGTTGATGGAGAGGTTGTTGTCCTGGCACCACCCTGCCAGGTCTCTGACCTCCTCCTTTTAGGCCAGGGGTGTCAAACTCATTCTATGGAGGGCCTAGTGTCTGCAGGTTTTTGTTTTTTCCTTTCAATTAAGACCTAGACAACCAGGTGAGGGGAGTTCCTTACTAATTATTGACCATAATTCATCAATCAAGTACAAGGGAGGAGTGAAAACCCACAGCCACTCAGCCCTCCGTGGAATGAGTTGGACATGTGCTATAGGCTGTCTCATCGTTGTCGGTGATCAGGCCTACCACTGTCGTGTTGTCTGCAGACTTAATGATGGTGTTGGAGTTGTGCGCGGCAACGCAGACATGGGTGAACAGGGAGTACAGGAGGGGACTGAGCACGCACACCTGAGGGGCCCCCGTGTTGAGGATCAGCGTGGCATATGTGTTGTTGCCTAACCTTACCACCTGGGGGCGGCCCGTCAGGAAGTCCAGGATCCAGTTGCAGAGGGAGGTGTACAGTCCCAGGGTCCTTAGCTTAGTGATGAGCTTGGAGGGCACTATGATGTTGAACGCTGAGCTGTAGTCAATGAACAGCATTCTCACGTAGGTGTTCATTTTGTCCAGGTGGGAAAGGGCAGTGTGGAGTGCAATAGAGATCTGTGGATCTGTTGGGGCGGTATGCGAATTGGAGTGGGTCCAGGGTGTCAGGGATGATGGTGTTGATGTGAGCTCTGACCAGCCTTTCATGGCTACAGATATGAGTCATTTAGACAGGTTACCTTGTCGTTCTTGGGCACAGGGACTTTGGTGTTCTGCTTGAAACATGTAGATATTACAGACTCGGTCAGGGAGAGGTTGAAAATGTCAATGAAGACACTTGCCTTGTAGACCAGCCATAAAATCACTACCGTGGTGAGACCTCCCATCAGGCTGAATGTCTTGGCTGAGACCTCCCATCAGGCTGAATGTCTTGGGTGAGACCTCCCATCAGGCTGAATGTCTTGGGTGAGCCTCCCATCAGGCTGAATGTCTTGGCTGAGACCTCCCATCAGGCTGAATGTCTTGGCTGAGACCTCCCATCAGGCTGAATGTCTTGGCTGAGACCTCCCATCAGGCTGAATGTCTTGGGTGAGACCTGTCATCAGGCTGAATGTCTTGGCTGAGACCTGTCATCAGGCTGAATGTCTTGGCTGAGACCTCCCATCAGGCTGAATGTCTTGGGTGAGACCTCCCATCAGACTGAATGTCTTGGCTGAGACCTCCCATCAGGCTGAATGTCTTGGCTGAGACCTCCCATCAGGCTGAATGTCTTGGGTGAGACCTCCCATCAGGCTGAATGTCTTGGGTGAGACCTGTCATCAGGCTGAATGTCTTGGCTGAGACCTCCCATCAAGCTGAATGTCTTGGGTGAGACCTCCCATCAGGCTGAATGTCTTGGGTGAGCCTCCCATCAGGCTGAATGTCTTGGCTGAGACCTCCCATCAGGCTGAATGTCTTGGCTGAGACCTCCCATCAGGCTGAATGTCTTGGCTGAGACCTCCCATCAGGCTGAATGTCTTGGGTGAGACCTGTCATCAGGCTGAATGTCTTGGCTGAGACCTGTCATCAGGCTGAATGTCTTGGCTGAGACCTCCCATCAGGCTGAATGTCTTGGGTGAGACCTCCCATCAGGCTGAATGTCTTGGCTGAGACCTCCCATCAGGCTGAATGTCTTGGCTGAGACCTCCCATCAGGCTGAATGTCTTGGCTGAGACCTCCCATCAGGCTGAATGTCTTGGGTGAGACCTGTCATCAGGCTGAATGTCTTGGCTGAGACCTCCCATCAGGCTGAATGTCTTGGGTGAGACCTCCCATCAGGCTGAATGTCTTGGGTGAGACCTCCCATCAGGCTGAATGTATTGGGTGAGACCTGTCATCAGGCTGAATGTCTAGGGTGAGACCTCCCATCAGGCTGAATGTCTTGGCTGAGACCTCCCATCAGGCTGAATGTATTGGGTGAGACCTCCCATCAGGCTGAATGTCTTGGGTGAGACCTCCCATCAGGCTGAATGTCTTGGGTGAGACCTCCCATCAGGCTGAATGTCTTGGGTGAGACCTCCCATCAGGCTGAATATCTTGGGTGAGACCTGTCATCAGGCTGAATATCTTGGGTGAGACCTCCCATCAGGCTGAATGTCTTGGGTGAGACCTGTCATCAGGCTGAATGTCTTGGCTGAGACCTCCCATCAGGCTGAATGTCTTGGCTGAGACCTCCCATCAGGCTGAATGTCTTGGGTGAGACCTCCCATCAGGCTGAATGTCTTGGCTGAGACCTGTCATCAGGCTGAATGTCTTGGCTGAGACCTGTCATCAGGCTGAATGTCTTGGCTGAGACCTCCCATCAGGCTGAATGTCTTGGCTGAGACCTCCCATCAGGCTGAATGTCTTGGCTATGACCTCCCATCAGGCTGAATGTCTTGGGTGAGACCTCCCATCAGGCTGAATGTCTTGGGTGAGACCTCCCATCAGGCTGAATGTCTTGGGTGAGACCTCCCATCAGGCTGAATGTCTTGGGTGAGACCTGTCATCAGGCTGAATGTCTTGGCTGAGACCTGTCATCAGGCTGAATGTCTTGGGTGAGACCTCCCATCAGGCTGAATGTCTTGGCTGAGACCTCCCATCAGGCTGAATGTCTTGGGTGAGACCTCCCATCAGGCTGAATGTCTTGGGTGAGACCTCCCATCAGGCTGAATGTCTTGGGTGAGACCTGTCATCAGGCTGAATGTCTTGGCTGAGACCTCCCATCAGGCTGAATGTCTTGGCTGAGACCTCCCATCAGGCTGAATGTCTTGGGTGAGACCTCCCATCAGGCTGAATGTCTTGGGTGAGACCTCCCATCAGGCTGAATGTCTTGGCTGAGACCTGTCATCAGGCTGAATGTCTTGGCTGAGACCTGTCATCAGGCTGAATGTCTTGGCTGAGACCTCCCATCAGGCTGAATGTCTTGGCTGAGACCTCCCATCAGGCTGAATGTCTTGGCTATGACCTCCCATCAGGCTGAATGTCTTGGGTGAGACCTCCCATCATGCTGAATGTCTTGGGTGAGACCTCCCATCAGGCTGAATGTCTTGGGTAAGACCTCCCATCAGGCTGAATGTCTTGGGTGAGACCTGTCATCAGGCTGAATGTATTGGCTGAGACCTGTCATCAGGCTGAATGTCTTGGGTGAGACCTCCCATCAGGCTGAATGTCTTGGCTGAGACCTCCCATCAGGCTGAATGTATTGGGTGAGACCTCCCATCAGGCTGAATGTCTTGGGTGAGACCTCCCATCAGGCTGAATGTCTTGGGTGAGACCTGTCATCAGGCTGAATGTCTTGGCTGAGACCTCCCATCAGGCTGAATGTCTTGGCTGAGACCTCCCATCAGGCTGAATGTCTTGGGTGAGACCTCCCATCAGGCTGAATGTCTTGGGTGAGACCTCCCATCAGGCTGAATGTCTTGGCTGAGACCTGTCATCAGGCTGAATGTCTTGGCTGAGACCTCCCATCAGGCTGAATGTCTTGGCTGAGACCTCCCATCAGGCTGAATGTCTTGGCTGAGACCTCCCATCAGGCTGAATGTCTTGGCTGAGACCTCCCATCAGGCTGAATGTCTTGGCTGAGACCTGTCATCAGGCTCTTCCTCTTCTGCTGATGTCAGATCAGACTCTCTCTCTCTCTCTCTCTCTCTCTCTCTCTCTCTCTCTCTCTCTCTCTCTCTCTCTCTCTCTCTCTCTCTCTCTCTCTCTCTCTCTCTCTCTCTCTCTCTCTATCTCCCTCTCTCTCTCTCTCTCTCTCTCTCTCTCTCTCTCTCTCTCTCTCTCTCGCCCTCTCTCTCTCTCTCTCTCTCTCTCTCTCTCCCTCTCTCACACCCTTGTACAAATCCATTAGGAGCCATTGTCTTCTCCTCATGTACCAGTGACAAACATGATGGAAGACAGAGAGACAGGTGTAATGACAGACAGCTGATATTGTGTGCATCCCAAATGGCACACTATGCCCTATAATATAATAATAATAATAATATGCCATTTAGCAGACGCTTTTATCCAAAGCGACTTACAGTCATGCTGCATTACATTTGACCAGGGCCCTTAGGGCAGATTATTGTATTAACCCTGGCCACCACATCACATTACAGCACTGTGGAGAAAAGTTCACGGCCTACAACAACCCACAACAACCTCCCTTCAGACTAGATATCAGCAAGCCAATCGATGTCAAGTAGTTGAGACAATAGTCTATTCTTCATATTCACGGCTTCGGGTGGAATAAGTGTTGATATCGTGGGAAGCCTCCTCCTCTTTATTATGACCGACCATGGAACCTCCGAGGAGTTCTAGAACCTCCAGGACTAAACAATGGGAGGAGGCAGAGGGGGTTCCTCCGAACGCTGCTTCCTGATTGGCTGTCAGCATTAAGAATAACCTCTGGGAAATCTGGAATGTGTGTGTGTGTGTGTGTGTGTGTGTGTGTGTGTGTGTGTGTGTGTGTGTGTGTGTGTGTGTGTGTGTGTGTGTGTGTGTGTGTGTGTGTGTGTGTGTGTTGCATGCGATAAGGATGTTCCTGCTCAGTTCAGATTCATTTCATTGCATTCAAGGTTCTGTACAGTTATAGCAACACCGAAGATAAGGACCATGAACTTGATCAAGAGTTTTGAACAATACAATACAGTATGATACGATCAATCCCCTACACATTATAGACACCCTGCATATATATACACATTATATACACCCTGCATATATATACACATTATATACACCCTGCATATATATACACATTATATACACCCTGCATATATATACACATTATATACACCCTGCATATATATACACATTATATACACCCTGCATATATACACATTATATACACCCTGCATATATATACACATTATATACACCCTGCATATATATACACATTATATACACCCTGCATATATATACACATTATATACACCCTGCATATATACACACATTATATACACCCTGCATATATATACACATTATATACACCCTGCATATATATACACATTATATACACCGTGCATATATATACACATTATATACACCGTGCATATATATACACATTACATACACCCTGCATACATACACATTATATACACCCTGCATATATATATATTTTATATACACCCTGCATATGTATATATATATTATGTACACCCTGCATATATATACACATTATATACACCCTGCAGATGTGTTATACAGGACTCAGAACAGTGAGATGTGTTCTACAAGACTCAGGAGAACACAGGCCTACAGAGAATGTGTTGTGTTTCTGATCTGTCATTCTATATTATAGATCTGTATTAACAGAGATGATGATCTTTCTGTTCTGTCATTCTATATTATAGATCTGTATTAACAGAGATTATGATCTTTCTGTTCTGTCATTCTATATTATAGATCTGTATTAACAGAGATTATGATCTTTCTGTTCTGTCATTCTATATTATAGATCTGTATTAACAGAGATGATGATCTTTCTGTTCTGTCATTCTATATTATAGATCTGTATTAACAGAGATTATGATCTTTCTGTTCTGTCATTCTATATTATAGATCTGTATTAACAGAGATGATGATCTTTCTGTTCTGTTCATTCTAGGTTGGAGTCAGAGATTGGTCTGTTGGAGAGCGAGTGTCAGAGCTCAGCTAAAGAGCAGACCCTCACTGAGAGACTGAAGACAGAGAGGTCCATAGAAGACCTACAGAAAGTAAGAGACCCCACATTCATCTATTAACCATCTATTAATCATCTATTAACCATCTATTAACCATCTATTAACCATCTATTTACCATCTATTAACCATCTATTAACCATCTATTTACCATCTATTTACCATCTATTAACCATCTATTAACCATCTATTTACCATCTATTAACCATCTATTAACCATCTATTTACCATCTATTTACCATCTATTAACCATCTATTAACCATCTATTAACCATCTATTAACCATCTATTAACCATCTATTAACCATCTATTTACCATCTATTAACCATCTATTAACCATCTATTTACCATCTATTTACCTACACAAAGTATCACTTTTAATGTGGGTCCCAAATGGCACCCTATTCCCTATATAGTGCACTACTTTTGACCAGAACCCATAGGGATTAGGGTACCATTTGAGACACAGCCTTAGTAGTTTCAACCCCCTGTTACTGCATGATCACCCCACAGACTGCTCTATCTGCATGATCACTCCACAGACTGCTCTATCTGCATGATCACGCCACAGACTTCTCTATCTGCATGATCACTCCACAGACTGCTCTATCTGCATGATCACTCCACAGACTGCTCTATCTGCATGATCACTCCACAGACTGCTCTATCATATAGCTGCAGACCTGTTACTGCATGATCACTAAGATATCAGCTTTAATGTCAATACAATCAGAAATCAGTAAAGCAATCGGTAAAGTACTTTACAATCGGTAAAGCGCTTTATAATCGGTGAAGCACTTTATAATCGGTAAAGCACTTTATAATCGGTGAAGCACTTTATAATCGGTAAAGCACTGTCAAATCATTTAGAAATGTAATGTCTGATCGCATCATGTCTCTTTAACATCTCTCTCCAGAGTCTCCAGAATGAGCATGGTGAGTGATCTATTATTTACGCACTATTGATCCTTATTGATCATGTTGATGTACTGATTTGAGTTTTGTTGAAATGATTCCAGAGGACATGAAAGCATTAATGAACTGATTTCCAGTGTGGTTCTGGATGGTTACCATGGTTATTCAAATAAGTTCATGATCAACAGCTCCACGTGCCACTGACAGACCTATGTACACACACAGTCCCTCTACACACACTACACACACACACACACACACACACACACACACACACACACACACACACACACACACACACACTACACACACACAGTCCCTCTACACACACACACACACACACACACACACACACACACACACACACACACACCCTCTACACACACACACCCTCTACACACACTACACACACACACACACACACACACACACACACACACACACACACACACACACACACACACACACACACACACACACCCTCTACACACACTACACACACACACACACACAGTCCCTCTACACACACTACACACACACACACAAGCACTACACACACACACACACCCTCTACACACACTACACACACACACACAGTCCCTCTACACATACTACACACACACACACAAGCACTACACACACACACACACTACACACACACAACACACACACAGTCCCTCTACACACACACACACACACCCTCTACACACACACACCCTCTACACACACTACACACACACAGTCCCTCTACACACACTACACACACACACACACACACACAGTCCCTCTACACACACTACACACACACACACAAGCACTACACACACACACACACACACACACACAGTCCCTCTACACACACTACACACACACACACAAGCACTACACACACACACACACACACAACACACACACAGTCCCTCTACACACACTACACACACACTAGCCATTGAAGTTGAGGGTCTCTCCACCCACACTCCTGCTGGCTGTCTGTTAACGTTACCACCACTCCCCCTCACTGTTAGAGAGCTTTGGAAAGCAGATGGGTCCTCTCTCTCTCTCTCTCCCTCTCTCTCTCTCTCTCCCTCTCTCTCTCTCTCTCTCTCTCTCTCTCTCTCTCTCTCTCTCTCTCTCTCTCTCTCTCTCTCTCTCTCTCTCTCTCTCTCTCTACCTCTCTCTACCTCTCTCTACCTCTCTACCTCTCTACCTCTCTACCTCTCTCTCTCTACCTCTCTCTCTCTACCTCTCTCTCTGCCACATTGGATCGATTCCCTCCTGCCTCAGCGGTACTATTGAGAGCTCCAACATAAGACAGTGACCCTGTACTTTGTTTACCCTGATCCACCTATTCACAGGGAATCGCCCCAACCCAGGGCCGCTTTGATCCCCTCTAATACACCTCTCTACACGTTCTGCTGAACACAGCACTGGGCTGGAGACAACAAGAGAAAGGATACAGAGAGAGAGGGGGGGGAGAGATAGAGGGGAGGGGGAGGGAGAGAGGAATACAGAGAGAGAGATACAGAGAGAGGGAGAGAGAGACAGAGGGAGGGGAGAAAGGGACTGATACAAAGAGAGATAGATTGAGTGTGTGGTGGGGGGGAGGGGGTCCAGTATGATTTCCTCTCCTGCTCTCCGCCCCAACCAGATGCTGTGAGTAACGCCTCACCCCAGCTCCCAGACCAGCTCCCCAACCAGCTCCCAGACCAGCTCCCAGACCAGCTCCCAGACCAGCTCCCAGACCAGCTCCCAGACCAGCTCCCAGACCAGCTCCCAGACCAGCTCCCAGACCAGCTCCCAGACCAGCTCCCAGACCAGCTCCCAGACCAGCTCCCAGACCAGCTCCTCGAGCGGCAAGACATCAGAGACTCCTCCACCACCTCTCCTCACCAGGCCACAGCCTCAGCAGCCCCTGCCTCTGGGGAGCACCCAAGGAAACCAGGTAGGTACTGGGTGGGGGGAGGGAGGGAGGAGTTGAGGGGTTTGGACCGGAGCCAAGGGAGGACAGTACTAGGACCAGGGAGGGGTAACGGGTGGTAGCTAGCTAATGGGGTTTACAAACGGAGTGAGGGAGGTACGATGTGGCAACCCACAGACTCTCCAATTGGAAGGTATGATGTGGCAACCCATATAATCTCTAATAGGAAGGTATGATTTGGCAACCCACAGCATCTCCAATAGCTACCCCCTATATACAGTGAGGGAAAACAAGTATTTAGTCAGCCACCAATTGTGCAAGTTCTCCGACTTAAAAAGATGAGAGAGGCTTGTAATTTTCATCATAGGTACAAGTCAACTATGACAGACAAATTGAGGGGAAAAAAAAAACAGAAAATCACATTGTAGGATTTTTTATGAATTTATTTGCAAATTATGGTGGAAAATAAGTATTTGGTTATCTACAAACAAGCAAGATTTCTGGCTCTCACAGACCTGTAACTTCTTCTTTAAGAGGCTCCTCTGTCCTCCACTCGTTACCTGTATTAATGGCACCTGTTTGAACTTGTTATCAGTATAAAAGACACCTGTCCACAACCTCAAACAGTCACACTCCAAACTCCACTATGGCCAAGACCAAAGAGCTGTCAAAGGACACCAGAAACAAAATTGTAGACCTGCACCAGGCTGGGAAGACTGAATATGCAATAGGTAAGCAGCTTGGTTTGAAGAAATCAACTGTGGGAGCAATTATTAGGAAATGGAAGACATACAAGACCACTGATAATCTCCCTTGATCTGGGGCTCCACGCAAGATCTCACCCCGTGGGATCAAAATTATCACAAGAACGGTGAGTAAAAATCCCAGAACCACACGGGGGGACCTAGTGAATGACCTGCAGAGAGCTGGGACCAAAGTAACAAAGCCTACCATCAGTAACACACTACGCCGCCAGGGACTCAAATCCTGCAGTGCCAGACGTGTCCCCCTGCTTAAGCCAGTACATGTCCAGGCCCGTCTGAAGTTTGCTAGAGTGCATTTGGATGATCCAGAAGAGGATTAGGAGAATGTCATATGGTCAGATGAAACCAAAATATAACTTTTTGGTAAAAACTCAACTCGTCGTGTTTGGAGGACAAAGAATGCTGAGTTGCATCCAAAGAACACCATACCTACTGTGAAGCATGGGGGTGGAAACATCATGCTTTGGGGCTGTTTTTCTGCAAAGGGACCAGGACGACTGATCCGTGTAAAGGAAAGAATTAATGGGGCCATGTATCGTGAGATTTTGAGTGAAAACCTCCTTCCATCAGCAAGGGCATTGAAGATGAAACGTGGCTGGGTCTTTCAGCATGACAATGATCCCAAACACACCGCCCGGGCAACGAAGGAGTGGCTTCGTAAGAAGCATTTCAAGGTCCTGGAGTGGCCTAGCCAGTCTCCAGATCTCAACCCCATAGAAAATCTTTGGAGGGAGTTGAAAGTCTGTGTTGCCCAGCGACAGCCCCAAAACATCACTGCTCTAGAGGAGATCTGCATGGAGGAATGGGCCAAAATACCAGCAACAGTGTGTGAAAACCTTGTGAAGACTGACAGAAAACGTTTGACCTGTGTCATTGCCAACAAAGGGTATATAACAAAGTATTGAGAAACTTTTGTTATTGACCAAATACTTATTTTCCACCATAATTTGCAAATAAATTCATTAAAAATCCTACAATGTGATTTTCTGGATTTTTTTTCCCTCATTTTGTCTGTCTGTCAGGAGTGACGTGAATGCGGTGAGTGAAGTCAAGCGCAGGACACAGAGATACTAGCAGACGTACTTTAGTCAAGCGCAGGACACAGAGATACTAGCAGACGTACTCTACCTAATAGTAAAGAACAAACAAAACCTCCGAACCGGGAGGAAAAACACAACACACGTAATACGACAAGAGCGATGCCGATACCGCCTAGACACAAACAATAACACACAAATACCAAACGTGAGACAAGGGTAATTATAGGATCTACAATCAAACATAATAGACAACAGGTGTAACCACTCAAGACAAAACAAGACAAACACCGAAACATGGATCGGCAGTAGCTAGTACTCCGGGGACGACGAACGCCGAAGCCTATCCGAGCAAGGAGGAGGAGCAGCCTCGGCAGAATCCGTGACAGTACCCCCCCTTGTCGTGCGGCTCCAGCCGTGCGCCGACCCCGGCCTCGGGGACGGCCAGGAGGACGCGGAGCAGGGCGAGTCGGATGACTCCGCTGGAACTCCGTCAAGAGGGAGGGATCTAGGATGTCCCTCCTAGGGACCCAGCACCGTTCCTCCGGACTGTACCCCTCCCACTCCACGAGATACTGCAGACCCCCCATCCGACGTCTCAAATCCACGATGGAACGGACTGAGTACGCCGGAGCCCCCTCGATGTCTAGTGGGGGCGGAGGAGCCTCTCGTATCTCATCTCCTGGAGTGGACCAGCTACCACCGGCCTGAGGAGAGACACATGGAACGAGGGGTTAATGCGGTAATTTATGGGCAGTTGTATCCTATAACATACCTTGTTCAATCTCCTCAGGACTTTAAATGGCCCCACAAACCGCCGACCCAGCTTCCGGCAGGGCAGGCGAAGGGGCAGGTTTCGAGTCGAGAGCCAGACCCGATCTCCAGGTGCATAAACATGCGCAGCGTTCCATGTCTCCTCCGAGTGCCGAAACCACTCATCCACCGCAGGAGCCTCGATCTGGCTCTGATGCCAGGGTGCCAGGACCGGCTGATACCCCAACACACACTGAAAAGGAGTAAGATTAGTGGAGGAGTGGCGAAGTGAGTTTTGGGCTATCTCTGCCCAGGGGATATACCCCGACCACTCCTCCTGCCGGTCCTGGCAATAGGACCTCAGAAACCTACCCACATCCTGGTTCACTCTCTCCACCTGCCCATTACTCTCAGGGTGAAAACCCGAGGTAAGGCTAATCGAGACCCCCAAACGTTCCATAAATGCCCTCCAGACTCTAGAGGTGAACTGGGGACACCGATCAGACACTATATCCTCAGGCACCCCGTAGTGCCGGAAGACGTGTGTAAAAAGGGCCTCAGCAGTTTGTAGGGCAGTAGGGAGACCTGGCATTGGAATGAGACGGCAGGCCTTAGAAAACCAATCCACAACAACCAAGATCGTGGTATTCCCCTGGGAGGGGGGAAGGTCCGTGACAAAGTCCACCGATAGGTGAGACCACGGCCGTTGTGGAACGGGTAGGGGTTGTAACTTCCCTCTGGGCAGGTGTCTAGGCGCCTTACACTGGGCGCACACCGAACAGGAAGAAACGTAAACCCTCACGTCCTTTGCCAAGGTGGGCCACCAGTACTTCCCGCTAAGGCAGTGCACCGTTCGACCTATACCCGGATGACCAGAGGAGGGTGACGTGTGAGCCCAATATATCAGTCGATCACGGATCTCGAGCGGCAAGATTCCGGAAGTATGGCAGTGGGCTCAATGGACCTCTCCTCTGTGTCATATCGCCGGGACAGGGTGTCTGCCTTCATGTTCTGTGACCCTGGTATATACGTGAGCTTAAATACAAACCGGGAAAGAAACATGGCCCACCTAGCCTGACGAGGGGTCAGTCTCCTCGCTGCCTGGATGTACTCCAGGTTACGATGGTCAGTCAGAATGAGAAAAGGGTGTTTAGCCCCCTCAAGCCAATGCCTCCACACTTTCAGAGCTTGAACCACCGCTAGCAGCTCCCTGTCCCCCACGTCATAATTGCGTTCCGCCGGACTGAGCTTCTTAGAATAAAAGGCACAGGGACGGAGTTTAGGAGGCGTGCCCGAGCGTTGAGACAGTACAGCACCAATCCCCGCCTCGGACGCATCCACCTCAACTTGGAACGACAAAGAGGGGTCCGGATGTGCCAGCACCGGAACCGAGGTGAACAGGTCCTTCAGATGTCTAAACGCCCTGTCCGCCTCAGCCGACCACTGCAAACGCACCGGGCCCCCCTTTAGCAGGGAGGTGATGGGAGCTGCTACCTGTCCAAAACCCCGGATAAACCTCCGGTAGTAATTGGCAAAACCCAAAAACCGCTGCACCTCCTTAACCGTGGTGGGAGTCTGCCAATTACGCATGGCTGAAACGCGGTCAATCTCCATCTCCACCCCTGACGCGGACAACCGATGTCCCAGGAAGGGGATGGACTCATGGAAAAACAGGCATTTCTCCACCTTCACATACAAGTCATGCTCCAACAGCCTACCCAACACCCGACGCACCAGGGACACATGCTCGGCTCGTGTAGCGGAGTATATTAGAATGTCATCAATATGCACCACTACACCCTGTCCATGCAAATCCCGGAAAATCTCGTCCACAAATGATTGGAAGACTGAAGGAGCATTCATTAACCCGTATGGCATGACGAGATACTCATAGTGACCCGAGGTGGTAATAAATGCTGTTTTCCATTCATCTCCCTCTCTAATGCACACCAGGTTGTAAGCGCTCCTGAGATACAATTTTGTGAAGAATCGCGCCCCGTGTAATGACTCCGTCAAACTCGCAATCAGAGGGAGAGGATAACTGTATTTAATGGTAATCTGATTGAGACCACGGTAATCAATACACGGGTGCAAACCCCCATCCTTCTTCTTCACAAAAAAGAAACTTGAGGACGCAGGAGAAGTGGACGGCCGTATGTATCCCTGTCCCAGAGATTCAGTGACGTATGTCTCCATAGCCGCCGTCTCCTCCTGAGACAGAGGATACACATGACTACGCGGAAGTGCAGCGCCTGCCTGGAGGTCTATCGCACAATCCCCCTGTCTATGAGGTGGTAATTGAGTCGCCCTCTTCTTACTGAAGACGAGTGCCAAATCTGTATACTCAGGAGGAATGTGCAGTGCGGGCATTTGGTTCGGACTTTCCACCGTTGTCGCCCCTACGGAAACACCTATACACCGCCCGACACACTGATCAGACCATTCCCTGAGAGCCCTCTGTTGCCATGAAATGTTGGGGCCATGAGATATTAACCAGGGAAGCCCCAACACCACGGGAAACGCAGGAGAGTCCATCAAATACAACTGTATAATCTCCTCATGACCCCCTGCGTCTTCATCTTAAGTGGCGCTGTGACCTCCCTAATCAATCCCGACCCCAAAGGGCGGCTGTCTAGAGCATGGATAGGAAGGGCACATCAACTGGTATGAGGGGAATCCCTAACTTATACGAGAAACTGCGATCAATAAAAGTCCCAGCTGCGCCTGAATCGACTAGCGCCTTATGCTGGGAGTGAGAAGAAACCTCGGGAAACACAACTTGGATACACATGTGAACAACAGAGAGCTCTGGGTGAGTTGGGCGCTTACTCACCTGGAATGACTCATCAGTGCGTGGCCTGCTGCCTCGATCCCTAGGAGACCCTCCCCAGCACCGAACCGCAGTGTGTCCTCTGCGGCCACAGTTGGTGCAGGGGACGGCCTCTCTCCTGGTCTCTCTCTTCTTCTCTCTAGCACCAGCACCCACGAGCTCCATAGGGCTCGGCTCGGAAGTGCTGGGGGATGGAATCCGCGGGTAGCCAACAGGGTATCCAGACGAATCGACATGTCCACCAGCTGATCGAAACTTAGGTTGGTGTCCCTGCAGGCCAACTCTCGGCGAACGTCCTCCCGTAGGCTGCACCTATAGTGGTCGATGAGGGCCCTCTCATTCCATCCCACATTGGCAGCCAGAGTCCGGAAATCCAGTGCGAATTCCTGCACGCTCCTCTTCCCCTGCCTGAGGTGGAACAGACGCTCCCCCGCCGCTTTCCCCTCTGGGGGATGATCGAAAACCGCCCTGAAGCGGCGGGAGAACTCCGCATAGTTGACTGTAGCGGCGTCTATTCCCCTCCACTCGGCGTTGGCCCACTCCAGTGCCTTGCCGGACAGACAGGAGATGAGGGCGGAAACGCTCTCGTATCCCGAGGGCGCCGGGTGAATGGTTGCCAGGTAGAGTTCTACTTGGAGCAGGAAACCCTGACACCCGGCCGCGGTGCCATCATAAGCCCTCGGGAGCGAGAGCCGAATCCCACTGGACTCCGGAGATGGAACGATGGGTCTGGCCGATGGTGGTGGTGTTGTTGGAGGAGGTGTGGGCAAACCTCCTCTCTCCCATCAGCTCGAGGTGTTCATCACATCTTGCATGGCGGTGCCCAGTCTCTGGATCATGGCGTCTTGGTGGATTACGCGCTCCTCCAGTGATCCCGTTGGCACCGCTGATCCTGCTGACTCCATGTAGGTGTGTTATTCTGTCAGGAGTGACGTGTATGCGGTGAGTGAAGTCAAGCGCAGGACACAGAGATACTAGCAGACGTACTTTAGTCAAGCGCAGGACACAGAGATACTAGCAGACCTACTCTACTAATAGTAAAGAACAAACAAAACCTCCGAACCGGGAAGAAAAACAAAATACACGTAATACGACAAGAGCGATGCCGATACCGCCTAGACACAAACAATAACACACAAATACAAAACGAGAGACAAGGGTAAATATAGGATCTACAATCAAACATAATAGACAACAGGTGTAACCACTCAAGACAAAACAAGACAAACACCGAAACATCGATCGGCAGTAGCTAGTACTCCGGGGACGACGAACGCCGAAGCCTGTCCGAGCAAGGAGGAGGAGCAGCCTCGGCAGAATCCGTGACACTGTCATAGTTGACATGTACCTATGATGAAATTTACAGGCCTCTCTCATCTTTTTAAGTGGGAGAACTTGCACAATTGGTGGCTGACTAAATTCTTTTTTTCCCCACTGTAACACTGTAGTGGTAACCATGCTGTTTCCTCTGTCATTCACCCAGAGATGTACTATAGTGGTAACATGATATCTTCTCTCCCTGTCTCCCTGTCTGTCTGTCTGTCTGTCTTTCACCCAGAGATCTACTATAGTGGTAACATGATATCTTCTCTCCCTGTCTCCCTGTCTGTCTGTCTGTCTGTCTTTCACCCAGAGATCTACTATAGTGGTAACATGATATCTTCTCTCCCTGTCTCCCTGTCTGTCTGTCTGTCTGTCTGTCTTTCACCCAGAGATCTACTATAGTGGTAACATGATATCTTCTTTCCCTGTCTCCCTGTCTGTCTGTCTGTCTGTCTGTCTTTCACCCAGAGATTAACTATAGTGGTAACATGATATCTTCTCTCCCTGTCTCCCTGTCTGTCTGTCTGTCTTTCACCCACAGATTAACTATGGTGGTAACATGATATCTTCTCTCTCTCTCTCCCTCCCTCCTCCCTCCCTGTCTCTCACCCAGCGATGTACGCCATGGAGATCAATGTGGAGAAGGACAGAAAGACAGGGGACACCAGGATCCTGTCAGCTTCTGCCGTCAGCCCTGACGAGGTGCCTGACCGCGGGGTCAAGGTCTTCGACGACGGCCGGAAGGTTGTCTACGAGGTCCTCTCGGGGGGGTCCTCCACCCTGGACAACGGGGTTCACCCCTGGAGCTCCCAACAGGTGGACGAGCTGATGCAGCGGGTCGGGGTGACCACCAGCTGGGCTCAGGGGGGCAAGGCTAAGGTCACCGTCAACCCCGCCGGCGTTGGTGACCCCAAAACCTCCCCAAACTCCGCTGACCTCCCTACCACCTACACCCCCTCCACTACACCCCCAGCCGTCCCTAGCTCTACCACCACGGCCCACAAGGTTCCCCAGGCTCCAGGAGCCCCCATCAAAACCCAGCCTCCACCCTGCCGGGAGGTGACATACGAGGGGGAGGTGACGGAGGCTCCCCAGGCCACGGCGGAGAAGCCGATCACGATGATCTTCATGGGCTACCATAATGTACATGACCAGGATGAGACCAAGAGGCTGCTGGGATTCGACAGCACCATAAAGGCAGAGATCGTCCTGATCGATGACGACGATGAGAAGTCGCTACGGGAGAAAACGGTCACCGACGGTTACTCCACCATGGATGGCAATGCCGCCGACTTGGTGTCCGGCGCCCGGCCGCTCAGCGACACCACCGAACTGTCGTCGGAGGGGAAGGACGAGAGCTCTGCCACGGCCACCAAGGAACTCCCCTCCCCAGCAGGTATAGAGAAGAAACAGCGCTGCCAGTGCTGCACCATCATGTGACCTTCTCATTACTTTAACTACACTACCCACAACTCTCTGTTACTCTTGGGACTGCAGGGAGGGAGTAGCTCGTTGGTTCATCAAGGCTCTGATCTTCCTCCTCCCTAAACCCTCCTCATCTTCCTATTCCTCCTCACGGCTACTAACAAAACCTGCCCTCTGACCTCTGGGACTTGGCTGGGTTGACATCACTCTCTTTAACTTTGACCTTTGACCCATGACCTCTCCCCTTTGTGAGCCTGTGTCTGACCCTTAACCTGACGATGCTCTCACACTCTCCTATTTCAGGTGAACCCTTATACCAACTAAAGATTTAGCTGCATAGTTCTAGTGTCTCCTCTCTGACGTGTAACACAGGGAGAACATGTCTGTACCACAGGCAGAACATGTCTGTACCACAGGCAGAACATGTCTGTACCACAGGCAGAACATGTCTGTACCACAGGCAGAACATGTCTGTAACACAGGCAGAACATGTCTGTAACACAGGGAGAACATGTCATTCAGTGGATAATGTGACACAGTGTAGTGATACACACTGTCCTGACTATGGACTCTGGTCAAAAGCATTACATAGGGAATATGGTGCCACCTGGGATGCAGCCTTAGTCTGCTGAAGTCCAGTGTGCATCACGGCAGAGTAACAGGACCCTAGTTTACATGTAAAGTTAACATGGTGCTAACAATTATGGGGTCTTGCTTAGCTCTGCACAAGCCAACCACAAATATAATTGCAGTGCAATCCTTGAAAAGGTAGCTCATTGCAGTTTTCCTTACTCAAAAGCAATGAGCAGGAAGCTCATACTAACATGATTTATACACAACCAATCTTGTTGGATACTTAAAGTGGAACTGACAGCCTTTTAACTGTAGATCTGAAACAAACAGACAATCATAATATCTGTAAAAAAATATCAAATTATCAGATTATGCTACAAAACCAACTTTCTAGGAAGTAAAAAAAAAAAAAAGTTTATACAGTGCCTTGCAAAAGTATTCATCCCCCTTGATGTTTTTCCTATTTTGTTGCATTACAACCTGTAATTTAAATTGATTTTTATTTGGATTTCATTTAATGGACATACACAAAATAGTCAAAATTGGTGAAGTGAAATTCTAAAAATTCTAAAAAATAAATAACGGAAAAGTGGTGTGTGCATATGTATTCACCCCCTTTGCTATGAAGCCCCTAAATAAGATCTGGTGCAACCAATTACCTCAGGAAGTCACATAATTAGTTAAATAAAGTCCACCTGTGTGCAATCTTAGTGTCACATGATCTGTCACATGATCTCAGTATATATACACCTGTTCTGAAAGGCCCCAGAGCCTGCAACACCACTAAGCAAGGGGCACCACCAAGCAAGCGGCACCATGAAGACCAAGGAGATCTCCAAACAGGTCAGGGACAAAGTTGTGGAGAAGTACAGATCAGGGTTGGGTTATAAAAAAATATCTGAAACTTTGAACATCCCACAGAGCACCATTAAATCCATTATTTAAAAATGGAAAGAATATGGTACCTTGAAGAATGGGCAAAAATCCCAGTGGCTAGATGTGCCAAGCTTATAGAGACAAACCCCAAGAGACTTGCAGCTGTAATTGCAGCAAAAGGTGGCTCTACAAAGGATTGACTTTGGGGGGGTGAATAGTTATGCACGCTCAAGTTTTCAGTTTTTTTGTCTTATTTCTTGTTTGTTTCACAATAAAAAATATTTTGCATCTTCAAAGTGGTAGGCATGTTGTGTTAATCAAATGATACAAACCCCCCAAAAATCCATTTTAATTCCAGGTTGTAAGGCAACAAAATAGGAAAAATGCTCCAGCTCCTTCAAGTTGGATGGGTTCCGCTGATCGGGGTGATGAGAGGTGTTGGGTTTGCGCCAGACATAGCGTTTTCCTTGATGGCCAAAAAGCTCAATTTTAGTCTTATCTGACCAGAGTACCTTCTTCCATATGTTTGGGGAGTCTCCCACATGCCTTTTGGCGAACACAGAACGTGTTAGCTTATTTAAGCAATGGCCTTTTTCTGGCCACTCTTCCGTAAAGCCCAGCTCTGTGGAGTATTCGGCTTAAAGTGGTCCTATGGACAGATCTCTGCTGTGGAGCTTTGCAGCTCCTTCAGGGTTATCTGTGGTTTCTTTGTTGCCTCTCTGACTCTGGGGCCTTTCAGAACAGGTGTATATATACTGAGATCATGTGACAGATCATGTGACACTTAGATTGCACACAGGTGGACTTTATTTAACTAATTATGTGACTTCCTGAGGTAATTGGTTACACCAGATCTTATTTAGGGGTTTCATAGCAAACGGGGTGAATACATATGCACGCAGACTTTTCCGTTATTTATTTATTTGAATTTTTTTAAACAAGTAATTTATTTAATTTCATTTAACCAATTTGGACTATTTTGAGTATGTCCATTACATGAAATCCAAATAAAAATCCATTTAAATTACAGGTTGTAATGCAACAAAATAGGAAAAACACCAAGGGGGATGAATAACTTTGCAATGCACTGTACATAAGGATTCAGACCCTTTGCTATGAGACTTGAAATTGAGCTCAGGTGCATCCTGTTTCCATTGATCATCCTTCAGATATTTCTACAACTTGATTGGAGTCCACCTGTGGTAAATTCAATTGATTGGACATGATTTGGAAAGGCACACGCCTGTCTATTTACATTTTAGTCATTTAGCAGACGCTCTTATCCAGAGCGACTTACAGTTAGTGAGTGCATACATTTTCATACTGGCCCTCCGTGGGAATTGAACCCACAACCCTGGTATTGCAAACGCCATGCTCTACCAACTGAGCTACAAGGAGGCCTGGTCTATATAAGGTCCTGCAGTTGACAATGCATGTCAGAGCAGAAACCAAGCCAGGAGGTTGAAGGAATTGTCCGTAGAGCTCCGAGACAGGATTGTGTCAAGGCACATATCTGGGGAAGGGTACCAAAACATTTCTGCAGCATTGAAGGTCTCCAAGAACACAGTGCCCTCCATCATTCTTAAATGGAAGAAGTTTGGAACCACTAAGACTCTTCCTAAAGCTGGCCACCCGGCCAAACTGATCAATCGGGGGAGAAGGGCATTGGTCAGGGAGGTGACCAAGAACCCGATGGTCACTCTGACAGAGCTCCAGAGTTCCTCTGTGGAGATGGGAGACCCTTCCAGAAGGACAACCATCTCTGCAGCACTCCACCAATCAGGCCTTTATGGTAGAGTGGCCAGACGGAAGGCACTCCTCAGTAAAAGGCACATGACAGCCCGCTTGGAGTTTGCCAAAAGGCACCTAAAGGACTCTCAGACTATGAGAAACAAGATTCTCTGGTCTGATGAAACCAAGATTGAACTCTTTGGCCTGAATTCCAAGCGTCACGTCTGGAGGAAACTTGGCACCATCCCTACGGTGAAGCATGGTGGTGGCATCATCATGCTGTGGGGATATTTTTCAGCGGCAGGGACTGGGAGAATAGTCAGGATCGAGGGAAAGATGAACGGAGCAAAGTACAGAAAGATCCTTAATGAAAACCTGCTCCAGACCGCTCAGGACTGGGGCGAAGGTTCACCTTCCAACAGGACAACGACCCTAAGCACACAGCCAAGACAAGGCAGGAGTGGCTTCGGGACAAGTCTCTGAATGTCCTTGAGTGGCCCAGCCAGAGCCCAGACTTGAACCTGATCGAACATCTCTGGAGAGACCTGAAAATAGCTGTGCAGCGACGCTCCCCATCCAACCTGACAGAGCTTGAGAGGATCTGTAGAGAAGAATAGGAAAAACTCTGACTTTTCCCCCTCATATAGTTTATGGTAGCTACAGCTAGAGATGCAGTTAGCTAGCAAGAAATGTGAATCGCTTTGCTAGCTAGCAAGATATGCTGAACTTGAACGACTATTATTCACAGTTAGCATATCTCTTTGTTGTCAATCAAATGTATTTGGCATTGATCAAATGGGCAGGCAAGTTCCCATTCAGTTATCAGAACGTGGGTTGGGACAAGCGTTGGCAGGCAAGTTCCCATTCAGTTGTCAGAACGTGCGTTGGGACAAGCGTTGGCAGGCAAGTTCCCATTCAGTTGTCAGAACGTGGGTTGGGACAAGCGTTGGCAGGCAAGTTCCCATTCAGTTGTCAGAACATGGGTTGGGACAAGCGTTGGCAGGCAAGTTCCCATTCAGTTGTCAGAACGTGGGTTGTGACAAGCGTTGGCAGGCAAGTTCCCATTCAGTTGTCAGAACGTGGGTTGGGACAAGCGTTGGCAGGCAAGTTCCCATTCAGTTGTCAGAACGTGGGTTGGGACAAGCGTTGGCAGGCAAGTTCCCATTCAGTTGTCAGAACGTGGGTTGGGACAAGCGTTGGCAGGCAAGTTCCCATTCAGTTGTCAGAACGTGGGTTGGGACAAGCATTGGCAGGCTAGTTCCCATTCAGTTGTTGTCAGAACGTGGGTTGGGACAAGCGTTGGCAGGCAAGTTCCCATTCAGTTGTCAGAACGTGGGTTGGGACAAGCGTTGGCAGGCAAGTTCCCATTCAGTTGTTGTCAGAACGTGGGTTGGGACAAGCGTTGGCAGGCCAGTTCCCATTCAGTTGTTGTCAGAACGTCGGTTGGGACAAGCGTTTGCAGGCCAGTTCCCATTCAGTTGTCAGAATGTGGGTTGGGACAAGCGTTGGCAGGCAAGTTCCCATTCAGTTGTTGTCAGAACGTGGGTTGGGACAAGCGTTGGCAGGCCAGTTCCCATTCAGTTGTCAGAACGTGGGTTGGGACAAGCGTTGGCAGGCCAGCTGCAGAAGGACGAGGAGGCTACTATTCCCCATCGTTTATCAGTGCAATTTGACGGCCAACTAGCTGGAAAAGTTTGAGAGGGTTTATCTAATGTTCCCTCGTTAGATTTGAGCTCATCTTGCTCTGGCTAGCATTAGTTGTTGATCTTGTTGTTGTTGATGTGCATAACTGAGGGAGAGAGAGCCTACCTTTTTTATGGTCGTTGGATCAATAGGACTGTAAAGTTCCCAAATGTAAGAGGATTCCCGTGGTATTGACATATTTGCAGAAATCCATTCAGGTGTATTTTGTGGCTTTTGGTGAATGTGTTCTAATGATCTAAAGTCACAATGTTGCTACTGCCTGTAAACAAAGTCCAGTTCAAAGAAGTTAAGGATGGCAGGCCTGTGTGGCAAATGGCTTGTTTGCATAAAGGCCTACTGTAGCTCATGTTGGCTATGGTCTGCGTAGACTCCGGTCCTGGACGAGACAGAAGTTTTTATTGGGTTTTATTTACTGCAGTGTCTATTAATTGTCCAAAAGCACGGCTGCTTTCCCACTCTATCTTGCTATAAAGTTTTCACAAATGCTTTACTATACGTCATTCCCAAACATTCTAGGAATTTTTGAAAACATGAAAATGACCTTATCTAAATGCTCACTTGTCAGAAAATGTTTAAAAAAGGTATCATTCTACCTGGGGATGTACATGAGCAGATTTTTAAAAATACTTCATGTTGTTAAAACGCTGTCAGTTCCACTTCAAGGTGTTACTTATTGATATTCTCCATTGCACTTAGCATATCACAATCATTTACACATAGAACAATCTAGGGACTACTACTAACGAGGATGTCAGCCACTATCTGGCTGAAGGTATCACTAGCAAACACAATGACACGTTTGACAACCATGTATGGCTCATATTTGAACCTGTCCTCTGGTCAGGGTTGGGGTTGATGCGCATTTAAATTCCAGTCAATTCAGGAAGCACACTGAAATTCTAATTCTCTTCATTGCTTTTTAATTAGGACATTTTGTAATTGGAAATTGAATTTGGTTTAATTTCTGAACTTGACTGGAACTGAAATGGAATTGACCCCAACCCTGCCTCTGGTTCCAGTAGTTAATGACACTATAGAGTGGTTACATTATGACAGACTATAATGGATACAGTAGTTAATGGTAGACTATAGTGGTTAGAGTATGACAGGCTATAGAGTGGTTACGATAGTTAATGACTGGGGGTGTAATATCTGTCATTAACTACTGTAACAACTCTACAGTCTGTCATACTGTTTTACACAAACATTGTATAATCATCACCACGACTGGACAGTTTTTCTGTTATGAGAACAGTTGCCTGAACCTAACAAATGTTCTGGGAACCTTCACAGAACTAATTTTGGTTTGCTGGGAAAACATTACTTGTACATTGTGTTATTACATTACCTGGAAACCCAATGAGAAGGTTTGGGGAATGTTCTGTGGGTGGTTGTTGCAGATGTAGTACAACATTTTGGTGAATGTTAGGAGAACATTCCAAGGATATTTCATTTAAAACATATTTTGAAATGTTATGTTTTTGGGATGTTATCCTAATGTTAGATAAAACCCTAACTATAACTTAATGGGAATCTTAGCTAATGTTCCCGGTTTGCTGGGCTGGATCTCTGTCTATCTGACCTGAGAAGACACATACACACACACATATACACACACACACACATATATACACACACACACACACACTCACACACACACACACACACACACACACACACACACACACACACACACACACACACACACACACACACACACACACACACACACACACACACACACACTCACACACACACACACACACTCACACACACACACACACACACACACACACACACACACACACACACACACACTCACACACACACACACACACACACACACACACACACACACACACACTCACACACACATCCTAAAGTTGTTCACACACACACAGTCTGACTGTAGCTAATGAATGTATATACATACCCTCTATGAGAGTACTGATTTTATTTTCAACATGTGTTTATAGAGACGTTAATTATATAGTAATAATAATATATATAGTATATAGCTATATTATTTGTATAGAAATGCAGCATCCATTATGCAATAGGATCCTTAGCATAGATTAGAGAAGCATTTCTTTATTTGTATTTTTTTTTCAAACCTGGTTGATTCTTTCTTCACCACTTTGCTGTGTCTGTTCAGTCTGAAACCAAACCCCTCTCTCCTGTCCTCCTCATCCTACCCCACTCTGAGAACAGAGGGAAGTAGTGAATTGATGAGATCGCTCTCCAACATAAGCTTGGGTGCATCCATAACGGCACCCCATTCCCTATATAGTGCACTACTTTTGACCAGAGACTAAAGTAGTACACTACTGTATATAGGGTTTGATTTGGGACACAGCTCGTATTCAGGCCACAAGAAGCATAGAGTAGGCGGGGTCATTCTAGTCAAGAAGCATAGAGTAGGCGGGGTCATTCTAGTCAAAGCCATCTCGTTTTTATAACAACGTATCTTGATCATTTTTCCTAGAGTGTGTTGAAGTTGCTATGTGTGTGAAACAATGATTTATAATTATTTTAGTTTTTAATGCTAAATATGATTACTT
>CM062487.1:57085963-57105294 GCA_031479575.1 Coregonus ussuriensis
TCTACGACTACAATACTCTACCAATACACTACTCTACCACTACACTACTCTACCACTACACTACTCTACCACTACACTACTCTACCACTACACTACCACTACACTACTCTACCAATACACTACTCTACCACTACACTACCACTACACTACTCTACCAACACACTACTCTACCACTACACTACTCTACCACTACACTACTCTACCAATACACTACTCTACCACTACACTACTCTACCAATACACTACTCTACCACTACACTACCACTACACTACTCTACCAACACACTACTCTACCACTACACTACTCTACCACTACACTACTCTACCAATACACTACTCTACCACTACACTACTCTACCACTATACTACTCTACCACTACACTACTCTACCACTACACTACTCTACCACTACACTACTCTACCACTACACTATTCTAACACTACTCTAACAGTACACTATTCTACCACTACTCTACTCTACCACTACTCTACCACTAAACTACTCTACCACTACACTACTCTACCACTACACTACTCTACCACTACACTACTCTACCACTACACTACCACTAAACTACTCTACCAATACACTACTCTACCACTACACTACTCTACCACTACACTACCACTACCAATACACTACTCTACCACTACACTACTCTACCACTACACTACACTACACTACCACTACTCTACCACTACTCTACCACCACACTACTCTACCACTACTCTACTCTACCACTACACTACTCTACCACTACACTACACTAACACTACACTACTCTACCAATACACTATTCTACCACTACTCTACGACTACAATACTCTACCAATACACTACTCTCCCACTACTCTACTCTACCACTACTCTACCACTACACTACTCTACCACTACACTACTCTACCACAACACTACTCTACCACTACACTACTCTACCACTACACTACTGTACCACTACACTACTCTACCACTACACTACTCTACCACTACACTACTCTACCACAACACTACTCTACCACTACACTACTCTACCACTACACTACTGTACCACTACACTACTCTACCACTACACTACACTACCACTACACTACACTACTCTACCAATACACTACTCTACCACTACTCTACTCTACCACTACTCTACCACTACACTACTCTACCACTACACTACTCTACCACAACACTACTCTACCGATACACTACTCTACCACTACACTACTCTACCACTACACTACTGTACCACTACACTACTCTACATCTACACTACTCTACCACTACACTACTCTACCACTACACTACTCTACCACTAAACTACTCTACCACTACACTACTCTACCACTACACTACTCTACCACTACACTACTCTACCACTACACTACTCTACCACTACACTAACACTACACTACTCTACCAATACACTACTCTACCACTACACTACTCTACCACTACACTACCACTACCAATACACTACTCTACCACTACACTACTCTACCACTACACTACACTACCACTACACTACTCTACCACTACTCTACCACCACACTACTCTACCACTACACTAATATACCACTACACTACACTACTCTACCACTACTCTACTCTACCACTACATTACTCTACCACTACACTACCACTACACTACTCTATAAATACACTACTCTACCACTACACTACTCTACCACTACTCTACCACTACACTACTCTACCACTACACTACTGTACCACTACACTACTCTACCACTACACTACACTACCACTACACTACTCTACCAATACACTATTCTACCACTACTCTACGACTACAATACTCTACCAATACACTACTCTACCACTACTCTACTCTACCACTACTCTACCACTACACTACTCTACCACTACACTACTCTACCACAACACTACTCTACCACTACACTACTCTACCACTACACTACTGTACCACTACACTACTCTACCACTACACTACACTACCACTACACTACTCTACCAATACACTATTCTACCACTACTCTACGACTACAATGCTCTACCACTACTCTACCACTACACTACTCTACTCTACTCTACCACTACTCTACCACTACACTACTCTACCACTACACTACTCTACCACAACACTACTCTACCACTACACTACTCTACCACTACACTACTCTACCACTACACTACTCTACCACTACACTACTCTACCACTACACTAATATACCACTAAACTACTCTACCACTACTCTACTCTACCACTACATTACTCTACCACTACACTATCACTACACTACTCTCCCACTACTCTACTCTACCACTACTCTACCACTACACTACTCTACCACTACACTACTGTACCACTACACTACTCTACCACTACACTACACTACCACTACACTATTCTACCAATACACTATTCTACCACTACTCTACGACTACAATACTCTACCAATACACTACTCTCCCACTACTCTACTCTACCACTACTCTACCACTACACTACTCTACCACTACACTACTGTACCACTACACTACTCTACCACTACACTACTCTACCACTACACTACTCTACCACTAAACTACTCTACCACTACACTACTCTACCACTACACTACTCTACCACTACACTACTCTACCACTACACTACCACTACACTACTCTACCAATACACTACTCTACCACTACACTACTCTACCACTACACTACCACTACCAATACACTACTCTACCACTACACTACTCTACCACAACACTACTCTACCACTACACTACTCTACCACTACACTAATATACCACTACACTACTCTACCACTACATTACTCTACCACTACACTACCACTACACTACTCTATAAATACACTACTCTACCACTACACTACTCTACCACTACTCTACCACTACACTACTCTACCACTACACTACTGTACCACTACACTACTCTACCACTACACTACACTACCACTACACTACTCTACCAATACACTATTCTACCACTACTCTACGACTACAATACTCTACCAATACACTATTCTACCACTACTTTACTCTACCACTACTCTACCACTACACTACTCTACCACTACACAACTCTACCACAACACTACTCTACCACTACACTACTCTACCACTACACTACTGTACCACTACACTACTCTACCACTACACTACACTACCACTACACTACTCTACCAATACACTATTCTACCACTACTCTACGACTACAATACTCTACCACTACTCTACCACTACACTACTCTACTCTACTCTACCACTACTCTACCACTACACTACTCTACCACAGCACTACTCTACCACTACACTACTCTACCACTACACTACTCTACCACTACACTACTCTACCACTACACTACTCTACCACTACACTACTCTACCACTACACTAATATACCACTACACTACTCTACCACTACTCTACTCTACCACTACATTACTCTACCACTACACTAACACTACACTACTCTATAAATACACTACCTACTCTACCACTACACTACTCTACCACTACTCTACCACTACACTACTCTACCACTACACTACTGTACCACTACACTACTCTACCACTACACTACACTACCACTACACTACTCTACCAATACACTATTCTACCACTACTCTACGACTACAATACTCTACCAATACACTACTCTCCCACTACACTACTCAACCACTACTCTACCACTACACTACTCTACCACTACACTACTGAACCACTACACTACTCTACCACTACACTACACTACCACTACACTACTCTACCAATACACTATTCTACCACTACTCTACGGCTACAATACTCTACCAATACACTACTCTACCACTACTCTACTCTACCACTACTCTACCACTACACTACTCTACCACTACACTACTCTACCACAACACTACTCTACCACTACACTACTCTACCACTACACTACTGTACCACTACACTACTCTACCACTACACTACACTACCACTACACTACTCTACCAATACACTATTCTACCACTACTCTACGACTACAATACTCTACCACTACTCTACCACTACACTACTCTACTCTACTCTACCACTACTCTACCACTACACTACTCTACCACTACACTACTCTACCACAACACTACTCTACCACTACACTACTGTACCACTACACTACTCTACCACTACACTACTCTACCACTACACTACTCTACCACTACACTACTCTACCACTACACTAATATACCACTACACTACTATACCACTACTCTACTCTACCACTACATTACTCTACCACTACACTATCACTACACTACTCTATAAATACACTACTCTACCACTACACTACTCTACCACTACTAAACCACTACACTACTCTACCACTACACTACTGTACCACTACACTACTCTACCACTACACTACACTACCACTACACTACTCTACCAATACACTGTTCTACCACTACTCTACGACTACAATACTCTACCAATACACTACTCCCCCACTACTCTACTCTACCACTACTCTACCACTACACTACTCTACCACTACACTACTCTACCACAACACTACTCTACCACTACACTACTCTACCACTACACTACTCTACCACTACATTACTCTACCACTACACTATCACTACACTACTCTATAAATACACTACTCTACCACTACACTACTCTACCACTACTAAACCACTACACTACTCTACCACTACACTACTGTACCACTACACTACTCTACCACTACACTACACTACCACTACACTACTCTACCAATACACTATTCTACCACTACTCTACGACTACAATACTCTACCAATACACTACTCTCCCACTACTCTACTCTACCACTACTCTACCACTACACTACTCTACCACTACACTACTCTACCACTACACTACTCTATCACTACACTACTCTACCACAACACTACTCTACCACTACACTACTCTACCACTACACTACTGTACCACTACACTACTCTACCACTACACTACACTACTCTACCAATACACTACTCTACCACTACTCTACTCTACCACTACTCTACCACTACACTACTCTACCACTACACTACTCTACCACAACACTACTCTACCGATACACTACTCTACCACTACACTACTCTACCACTACACTACTGTACCACTACACTACTCTACCACTACACTACTCTACCACTACACTACTCTACCACTAAACTACTCTACCACTACACTACTCTACCACTACACTACTCTACCACTACACTACTCTACCACTACACTACTCTACCACTACACTACCACTACACTACTCTACCAATACACTACTCTACCACTACACTACTCTACCACTACACTACCACTACCAATACACTACTCTACCACTACACTACTCTACCACTACACTACACTACCACTACACTACTCTACCACTACTCTACCACCACACTACTCTACCACTACACTAATATACCACTACACTACTCTACCACTACTCTACTCTACCACTACATTACTCTACCACTACACTACCACTACACTACTCTATAAATACACTACTCTACCACTACACTACTCTACCACTACTCTACCACTACACTACTCTACCACTACACTACTGTACCACTACACTACTCTACCACTACACTACACTACCACTACACTACTCTACCAATACACTATTCTACCACTACTCTACGACTACAATACTCTACCACTACACTACTCTACTCTACTCTACCACTACTCTACCACTACACTACTCTACCACTACACTACTCTACCACAACACTACTCTACCACTACACTACTCTACCACTACACTACTCTACCACTACACTACTCCACCACTACACTACTCTACCACTACACTACTCTACCACTACACTAATATACCACTACACTACTCTACCACTACTCTACTCTACCACTACATTACTCTACCACTACACTATCACTACACTACTCTATAAATACACTACTCTACCACTACACTACTCTACCACTACTCTACCACTACACTACTCTACCACTACACTACTGTACCACTACACTACTCTACCACTACACTACACTACCACTACACTACTCTACCAATACACTATTCTACCACTACTCTACGACTACAATACTCTACCAATACACTACTCTCCCACTACTCTACTCTACCACTACTCTACCACTACACTACTCTACCACTACACTACTCTACCACAACACTACTCTACCACTACACTACTCTACCACTACACTACTCTACCACTACACTACTCTACTCTACCACTACACTACTCTACCACTACACTACTCTACCACAACACTACTCTACCACTACACTACTCTACCACTACACTACTGTACCACTACACTACTCTACCACTACACTACACTACCACTACACTACTCTACCAATACACTACTCTACCACTACTCTACTCTACCACTACTCTACCACTACACTACTCTACCACTACACTACTCTACCACAACACTACTCTACCGATACACTACTCTACCACTACACTACTCTACCACTACACTACTGTACCACTACACTACTCTACCACTACACTACTCTACCACTACACTACTCTACCACTAAACTACTCTACCACTACACTACTCTACCACTACACTACTCTACCACTACACTACTCTACCACTACACTACCACTACACTACTCTACCAATACACTTCTCTACCACTACACTACTCTACCACTACACTACCACTACCAATACACTACTCTACCACTACACTACTCTACCACTACACTACACTACCACTACACTACTCTACCACTACTCTACCACCACACTACTCTACCACTACTCTACTCTACCACTACTCTACCACTACACTGCTCTACCACTACACTTCTCTACCTCTACACTACCACCACACTTCTCTACCACTACACTACACTACTCTACAACTACACGACTCTACCACTACACTACTCTACCACTACTCTACCACTACACTACTCTACCACTACACTTCTCTACCACTACTCTACCACCACACTACTCTACCACTACACTAAACTACTCTACCACTACTCTACTCTACCACTACACTACTCTACCACTACACTACTCTGCCACTAAACTACTCTACCACTACTCTACTCTACCACTACACTTCTCTACCACAACACTACTTAACCACTACACTAACACTACACTACTCTACCAATACACTACTCTACCACTACACTACTATACAACTGCTCTACCACTACTCTACCACTACACTACTCTACCACTACACTACTCTACCACTACACCACTCTACCACTACTCTACTCTACCACTACACTACCACTACACTACATACCACTACACTACTCTATCAATACACTACTCTACCACTACTCTACCACTACACTACTCTACCACTACTCTACTCTACCAATGCTCTACCACTACACTACTCTACCACTACACTACTCTACCACTACACTACTCTACCACTAAACTTCTCTACCACTACTCTTCCACTACACTGATTTAACACTACACTACTCTACCACTACACTACTATACAACTACACTACTCTACCACTACACTACTCTACCACAACACTACTCTACCACTACACTACTCTACCACTACACTACTCTACCACTACACTACTCTACCACTACACTACTCTATCTACCACTACACTTCTCTACCACTACTCTTCCACTACACTGATTTAACACTACACTACTCTACCACTACACTACTATACAACTACACTACTCTACCACTACACTACTCTACCACAACACTACTCTACCACTACACTACTCTACCACTACACTACTCTACCACTACACTACTCTACCACAACACTACTCTACCACTACACTACTCTACCACTACTCTACCACTACACTTCTCTACCAATACACTACCTATATACTACTCTACTACTACACTACTCTAGCACTACTCTACCACTACACTACTCTAGCACTACTCTACCACTACACTACTCTACCACTACTCTACCACTACACTACTCTACCACTACACTACTCTACCACTACACTACTCTACCATTACACTTCTCTACGACTACTCTTCCACTACACTGATTTACCACTACACTACTCTACCACTACACTACTCTACCACTACACTACACTACTCTACCACTACTCTACTCTACCACTACACTACTCTACCACTACACTACTCTACTCTACCACTACTCTACCACTACACTACTCTACCACTACACTACTGTACCACTACACTACTCTACCACTACACTACACTACCACTACACTACTCTACCAATACACTATTCTACCACTACTCTACGACAACAATACTCTACCAATACACTACTCTACCACTACACTACTCTACCACTACACTACTCTACCACTACTCTACTCTACCACTACACTACTCTACCACTACTCTACCACTACACTACTCTACTCTACTCTACCACTACTCTACCACTACACTACTCTACCACAAAACTACTCTACCACTACACTACTCTACCACTAAACTACTCTACCACTACACTACTCTACCACTACACTAATATACCACTACACTACTCTACCACTACTCTACTCTACCACTACATTACTCTACCACTACACTACCACTACACTACTCTATAAATACACTACTCTACCACTACACTACTCTACCACTACTCTACCACTACATTACTCTACCACTACACTACTGTACCACTACACTACTCTACCACTACACTACACTACCACTACACTACTCTACCAATACACTATTCTACCACTACTCTACGACTACAATACTCTACCAATACACTACTCTACCACTACTCTACTCTACCACTACTCTACCACTACACTACTCTACCACTACACTACTCTACCACAACACTACTCTACCACTACACTACTCTACCACTACACTACTGTACCACTACACTACTCTACCACTACACTACACTACCACTACACTACTCTACCAATACACTATTCTACCACTACTCTACGACTACAATACTCTACCAATACACTACTCTACCAATACACTACTCTACTACTACACTACTCTACCACTACTCTACTCTACTCTACCACTACTCTACCACTACACTACTCTACCACTACACTACTCTACCACAACACTACTCTACCACTACACTACTCTACCACTACACTACTCTACCACTACACTACTCTACCACTACACTAATATACCACTACACTACTCTACCACTACTCTACTCTACCACTACATTACTCTACCACTACACTACCACTACACTACTCTATAAATACACTACACTACCACTACACTACTCTACCAATACACTATTCTACCACTACTCTACGACTACAATACTCTACCACTACTCTACCACTACACTACTCTACTCTACTCTACCACTACTCTACCACTACACTACTCTACCACTACACTACTCTACCACAACACTACTCTACCACTACACTACTCTACCACTACACTACTCTACCACTACACTACTCCACCACTACACTACTCTACCACTACACTACTCTACCACTACACTAATATACCACTACACTACTCTACCCTACCACTACTCTACTCTACCACTACATTACTCTACCACTACACTATCACTACACTACTCTATAAATACACTACTCTACCACTACACTACTCTACCACTACTCTACCACTACACTACTCTACCACTACACTACTGTACCACTACACTACTCTACCACTACACTACACTACCACTACACTACTCTACCAATACACTATTCTACCACTACTCTACGACTACAATACTCTACCAATACACTACTCTCCCACTACTCTACTCTACCACTACTCTACCACTACACTACTCTACCACTACACTACTCTACCACAACACTACTCTACCACTACACTACTCTACCACTACACTACTGTACCACTACACTACTCTACCACTACACTACTCTACCACTACACTACTCTACCACAACACTACTCTACCACTACACTACTCTACCACTACACTACTGTACCACTACACTACTCTACCACTACACTACACTACCACTACACTACTCTACCAATACACTACTCTACCACTACTCTACTCTACCACTACTCTACCACTACACTACTCTACCACTACACTACTCTACCACAACACTACTCTACCGATACACTACTCTACCACTACACTACTCTACCACTACACTACTGTACCACTACACTACTCTACCACTACACTACTCTACCACTACACTACTCTACCACTAAACTACTCTACCACTACACTACTCTACCACTACACTACTCTACCACTACACTACTCTACCACTACACTACCACTACAGTACTCTACCAATACACTACTCTACCACTACACTACTCTACCAATACACTACTCTACCACTACACTACTCTACCACTACACTACACTACCACTACACTACTCTACCACTACTCTACCACCACACTACTCTACCACTACTCTACTCTACCACTACTCTACCACTACACTACTCTACCACTACACTTCTCTACCTCTACACTACCACCACACTTCTCTACCACTACACTACACTACTCTACCACTACACGACTCTACCACTACACTACTCTACCACTACTCTACCACTACACTACTCTACCACTACACTTCTCTACCACTACTCTACCACCACACTACTCTACCACTACACTAAACTACTCTACCACTACTCTACTCTACCACTACACTACTCTACCACTACACTACTCTGCCACTAAACTACTCTACCACTACTCTACTCTACCACTACACTTCTCTACCACAACACTACCTAACCACTACACTAACACTACACTACTCTACCAATACACTACTCTACCACTACACTACTATACAACTGCTCTACCACTACTCTACCACTACACTACTCTACCACTACACTACTCTACCACTACACCACTCTACCACTACTCTACTCTACCACTACACTACCACTACACTACATACCACTACACTACTCTATCAATACACTACTCTACCACTACTCTACCACTAAACTACTCTACCACTACTCTACTCTACCAATGCTCTACCACTACACTACTCTACCACTACACTACTCTACCACTACACTACTTTACCACTACACTTCTCTACCACTACTCTTCCACTACACTGATTTAACACTACACTACTCTACCACTACACTACTATACAACTACACTACTCTACCACTACACTACTCTACCACAACACTACTCTACCACTACACTACTCTACCACTACACTACTCTACCACTACACTACTCTACCACTACACTTCTCTACCACTACTCTTCCACTACACTGATTTAACACTACACTACTCTACCACTACACTACTATACAACTACACTACTCTACCACTACACTACTCTACCATACCACACCACTACTCTACCACTACACTACTCTACCACTACACTACTCTACCACTACACTACTCTACCACAACACTACTCTACCACTACACTACTCTACCACTACTCTACCACTACACTTCTCTACCAATACACTACCTATATACTACTCTACTACTACACTACTCTAGCACTACTCTACCACTACACTACTCTAGCACTACTCTACCACTACACTACTCTACCACTACTCTACCACTACACTACTCTACCACTACACTACTCTACCACTACACTACTCTACCACTACACTTCTCTACGACTACTCTTCCACTACACTGATTTACCACTACACTACTCTACCACTACACTACTCTACCACTACACTACTCTACCACTACTCTACTCTACCACTACACTACTCTACCACTACACTACTCTACTCTACCACTACTCTACCACTACACTACTCTACCACTACACTACTGTACCACTACACTACTCTACCACTACACTACACTACCACTACACTACTCTACCAATACACTATTCTACCACTACTCTACGACAACAATACTCTACCAATACACTACTCTACCACTACACTACTCTACCACTACACTACTCTACCACTACTCTACTCTACCACTACACTACTCTACCACTACTCTACCACTACACTACTCTACTCTACTCTACCACTACTCTACCACTACACTACTCTACCACAAAACTACTCTACCACTACACTACTCTACCACTACACTACTCTACCACTACACTACTCTACCACTACACTAATATACCACTACACTACTCTACCACTACTCTACTCTACCACTACATTACTCTACCACTACACTACCACTACACTACTCTATAAATACACTACTCTACCACTACACTACTCTACCACTACTCTACCACTACATTACTCTACCACTACACTACTGTACCACTACACTACTCTACCACTACACTACACTACCACTACACTACTCTACCAATACACTATTCTACCACTACTCTACTCTACCACTACTCTACCACTACACTACTCTACCACTACACTACTCTACCACAACACTACTCTACCACTACACTACTCTACCACTACACTACTGTACCACTACACTACTCTACCACTACACTACACAACCACTACACTACTCTACCAATACACTATTCTACCACTACTCTACGACTACAATACTCTACCAATACACTACTCTACCAATACACTACTCTACTACTACACTACTCTACCACTACTCTACTCTACCACTACTCTACCACTACACTACTCTACCACTACACTACTCTACCACAACACTACTCTACCACTACACTACTCTACCACTACACTACTCTACCACTACACTACTCTACCACTACACTAATATACCACTACACTACTCTACCACTACTCTACTCTACCACTACATTACTCTACCACTACACTACCACTACACTACTCTATAAATACACTACACTACCACTACTCTACTCTACCACTACATTACTCTACCACTACACTACCACTACACTACTCTATAAATACACTACTCTACCACTACACTACTCTACCACTCCTCTACCACTATACTACTCTACCACTACACTACTCTACCACTAAACGACTCTACCACAACACTACTCTACCACTACTCTACTCTACCACTACACTACTCTACCACTACACTACACTACTCTACCACTACACTTCTCTACCACTACAATACACTACTCTACCACTGCACTTCTCTACCACTACTCTACCACTACACTACTCTACCACTACTCTACCACTACACTACTCTACCACTACACTACTCTACCACTACACTTCTCTACCACTACTCTACCACCACACTTCTCTACCACTACACTACACTACTCTACCACTACACTACTCTACCACTACACTACTCTACCACTACTCTACCACTACACTTCTCTACCACTACTCTACCACCACACTACTCTACCACTACACTAAACTACTCTACCACTACTCTACTCTACCACTACACTACTCTACCACTACACTACTCTACCACTACACTACTCTACCACTACTCTACTCTACCACTACTCTACCACTACACTACTCTACCACTACACTTCTCTACCACAACACTACTTAACCACTACACTACCACTGCACTACTCTATAAATACACTACTCTACCACTACTCTACCACTACACTACTCTACCACTACTCTACCACTACACTACCACTACACTACTCTACCACTAAACGACTCTACCACAACACTACTCTACCACTACTCTACTCTACCACTACACTACTCTACCACTACACTACACTACTCTACCACTACACTTCTCTACCACTACAATACACTACTCTACCACTGCACTTCTCTACCACTACTCTACCACTACACTACACTACCACTACTCTACCACTACACTACTCTACCACTACACTACTCTACCACTACACTTCTCTACCTCTACACTACCACCACACTTCTCTACCACTACACTACACTACTCTACCACTACACGACTCTACCACTACACTACTCTACCACTACTCTACCACTACACTACTCTACCACTACACTTCTCTACCACTACTCTACCACCACACTACTCTACCACTACACTAAACTACTCTACCACTACTCTACTCTACCACTACACTACTCTACCACTACACTACTCTGCCACTAAACTACTCTACCACTACTCTACTCTACCACTACACTTCTCTACCACAACACTACTTAACCACTACACTAACACTACACTACTCTACCAATACACTACTCTACCACTACACTACTATACAACTGCTCTACCACTACTCTACGACTACACTACACTACTCTACCACTACACTACTCTACCACTACACCACTCTACCACTACTCTACTCTACCACTACACTACCACTACACTACATACCACTACACTACTCTATCAATACACTACTCTACCACTACTCTACCACTACACTACTCTACCACTACTCTACTCTACCAATGCTCTACCACTACACTACTCTACCACTACACTACTCTACCACTACACTACTCTACCACTACACTTCTCTACCACTACTCTTCCACTACACTGATTTAACACTACACTACTCTACCACTACACTACTATACAACTACACTACTCTACCACTACACTACTCTACCACAACACTACTCTACCACTACACTACTCTACCACTACACTACTCTACCACTACACTACTCTACCACTACACTACTCTACCACTACACTTCTCTACCACTACTCTTCCACTACACTGATTTAACACTACACTACTCTACCACTACACTACTATACTATACAACTACACTACTCTACCACTACACTACTCTACCACAACACTACTCTACCACTACACTACTCTACCACTACACTACTCTACCACTACACTACTCTACCACAACACTACTCTACCACTACACTACTCTACCACTACTCTACCACTACACTTCTCTACCAATACACTACCTATATACTACTCTACTACTACACTACTCTAGCACTACTCTAACACTACACTACCCTAGCACTACTCTACCACTACACTACTCTACCACTACTCTACCACTACACTACTCTACCACTACACTACTCTACCACTACACTTCTCTACGACTACTCTTCCACTACACTGATTTACCACTACACTACTCTACCACTACACTACTATACAACTACACTACTCTACCACTACACTACTCTACCACAACACTACTCTACCACTACACTACTCTACCACTACACTACGCTACCACAACACTACTCTACCACTACACTACTCTACCACTACACTACTCTACCACTACTCTACCAATACACTGATTTACCACTACACTTCTCTACCAATACTCTACCAATATACTACTCTACTACTACACTACTCTACCACTACACTTCTCTACCACTACAATACACTTCTCTACCACTACACTACTATACCTCTAAACTACTCTACCACTACACTACTCTACCACGACACTACTCTACCACTACACTACTCTACCACGACACTACTATACCTCTACACTACTCTAACACTACACTACTATACCACTACACTACTCTACCACTACACTTCTCTACCACTACACTACCACTACACTGATTTACCACTACACTACTCTACCACTACACTACTATACAACTACACTACTCTACCACTACACTACTCTACCACTACTCTACTCTACCACTACACTACTCTACCGCTACACTACTCTACCACTACTCTACCACTACACTACACTGCTCTACCACTACACTACTCTACCACTACACTTCTCTACCACTACAATACACTACTCTACCACTACACTTCTCTACCACTACTCTACCACTACACTACTCTACCACTAAACTACTCTACCACTACACTTCTCTACCACTACACTTCTCTACCTCTACACTACCACCACACTTCTCTACCACTACACTACACTACTCTACCACTACACGACTCTACCACTACACTACTCTACCACTACTCTACCACTACACTACTCTACCACTACACATCTCTACCACTACTCTACCACCACACTACTCTACCACTAAACTAAACTACTCTACCACTACTCTACTCTACCACTACACTACTCTACCACTACACTACTCTGCCACTAAACTACTCTACCACTACTCTACTCTACCACTACACTTCTCTACCACAACACTACTTAACCACTACACTAACACTACACTACTCTACCAATACAATACACTACTCTACCACTACACTACTATACAACTGCTCTACCACTACTCTACCACTACACTACTCTACCACTACACTACTCTACCACTACACCACTCTACCACTACTCTACTCTACCACTACACTACCACTACACTACATACCACTACACTACTCTATCAATACACTACTCTACCACTACTCTACCACTACACTACTCTACCACTACTCTACTCTACCAATGCTCTACCACTACACTACTCTACCACTACACTACTCTACCACTACACTACTCTACCACTACACTTCTCTACCACTACTCTTCCACTACACTGATTTAACACTACACTACTCTACCACTACACTACTATACAACTACACTACTCTACCACTACACTACTCTACCACAACACTACTCTACCACTACACTACTCTACCACTACACTACTCTACCACTACACTACTCTACCACAACACTACTCTACCACTACACTACTCTACCACTACTCTACCACTACACTTCGCTACCAATACACTACCTATATACTACTCTACTACTACACTGATTTAACACTACACTACTCTACCACTACACTACTATACAACTACACTACTATACAACTACACTACTCTACCACTACACTACTCTACCACAACACTACTCTACCACTACACTACTCTACCACTACACTACTCTACCACTAAACTACTCTACCACTACTCTACTCTACCACTACACTTCTCTACCACAACACTACTTAACCACTACACTAACACTACACTACTCTACCAATACACTACTCTACCACTACACTACTATACAACTGCTCTACCACTACTCTACCACTACACTACTCTACCACTACACTACTCTACCACTACACCACTCTACCACTACTCTACTCTACCACTACACTACCACTACACTACATACCACTACACTACTCTATCAATACACTACTCTACCACTACTCTACCACTACACTACTCTACCACTACTCTACTCTACCAATGCTCTACCACTACACTACTCTACCACTACACTACTCTACCACTACACTACTCTACCACTACACTTCTCTACCACTACTCTTCCACTACACTGATTTAACACTACACTACTCTACCACTACACTACTATACAACTACACTACTCTACCACTACACTACTCTACCACTACACTACTCTACCACTACACTACTCTACCACTACACTACTCTACCACTACACTTCTCTACCACTACTCTTCCACTACACTGATTTAACACTACACTACTCTACCACTACACTACTATACAACTACACTACTCTACCACTACACTACTCTACCACAACACTACTCTACCACTACACTACTCTACCACTACACTACTCTACTCTACCACTACACTACTCTACCACAACACTACTCTACCACTACACTACTCTACCACTACTCTACCACTACACTTCTCTACCAATACACTACCTATATACTACTCTACTACTACACTACTCTAGCACTACTCTACCACTACACTACCCTAGCACTACTCTACCACTACACTACTCTACCACTACTCTACCACTACACTACTCTACCACTACACTACTCTACCACTACACTTCTCTACGACTACTCTTCCACTACACTGATTTACCACTACACTACTCTACCACTACACTACTATACAACTACACTACTCTACCACTACACTACTCTACCACAACACTACTCTACCACTACACTACTCTACCACTACACTACGCTACCACAACACTACTCTACCACTACACTACTCTACCACTACACTACTCTACCACTACTCTACCAATACACTGATTTACCACTACACTTCTCTACCAATACTCTACCAATATACTACTCTACTACTACACTACTCTACCACTACACTTCTCTACCACTCCACTACACTTCTCTACCACTACACTACTATACCTCTAAACTACTCTACCACTACACTACTCTACCACGACACTACTCTACCACTACACTACTCTACCACGACACTACTATACCTCTACACTACTCTAACACTACACTACTATACCACTACACTACTCTACCACTACACTTCTCTACCACTACACTACCACTACACTGATTTACCACTACACTACTCTACCACTACACTACTATACAACTACACTACTCTACCACTACACTACTCTACCACTACTCTACTCTACCACTACACTACTCTACCGCTACACTACTCTACCACTACTCTACCACTACACTGCTCTACCACTACACTACTCTACCACTACACTTCTCTACCACTACAATACACTACTCTACCACTACACTTCTCTACCACTACTCTACCACTACACTACTCTACCACTAAACTACTCTACCACTACACTTCTCTACCACTACACTTCTCTACCTCTACACTACCACCACACTTCTCTACCACTACACTACACTACTCTACCACTACACGACTCTACCACTACACTACTCTACCACTACTCTACCACTACACTACTCTACCACTACACTTCTCTACCACTACTCTACCACCACACTACTCTACCACTACACTAAACTACTCTACCACTACTCTACTCTACCACTACACTACTCTACCACTACACTACTCTGCCACTAAACTACTCTACCACTACTCTACTCTACCACTACACTTCTCTACCACAACACTACTTAACCACTACACTAACACTACACTACTCTACCAATACACTACTCTACCACTACACTACTATACAACTGCTCTACCACTACTCTACCACTACACTACTCTACCACTACACTACTCTACCACTACACCACTCTACCCTACCACTACTCTACTCTACCACTACACTACCACTACACTACATACCACTACACTACTCTATCAATACACTACTCTACCACTACTCTACCACTACACTACTCTACCACTACTCTACTCTACCAATGCTCTACCACTACACTACTCTACCACTACACTACTCTACCACTACACTACTCTACCACTACACTTCTCTACCACTACTCTTCCACTACACTACTCTACCACTACACTACTCTACCACTACACTACTCTACCACTACACTACTATACAACTACACTACTCTACCACTACACTACTCTACCACAACACTACTCTACCACTACACTACTCTACCACTACACTACTCTACCACTACACTACTCTACCACAACACTACTCTACCACTACACTACTCTACCACTACTCTACCACTACACTTCTCTACCAATACACTACCTATATACTACTCTACTACTACACTACTCTAGCACTACTCTACCA
>CM062487.1:57105794-57233294 GCA_031479575.1 Coregonus ussuriensis
ACTGTACCTATCCCCCATTACTGTTTTTTACCCTATCCCCCATTTACTGTACTATCCCCATTACTGAACCTCCCCCCATCCCCATACTGAACCTATCCCCCATTACTTGTACTATCCCCCATTACTGCCTCTACCTATCCCCATTACTGAACCTATCCCCCATTACTGTACCTATCCTCCATTACTCCCATGGCATAGCTACTGTACCTATCCCCCATTACTGTACCTATCCCGCCCATTAACTGTAACCTACCCCCCATTACTGAACCTATCCCCATTTACTCCCATGCATAGCTACTTTGTACCTATCCCCCATTACTGTAGCCCCCTATCCCCCATTACTGAACCTATCCCCATTACTGAACCTATCCCCCATACTGAACCTATTCCCCCATTACTGAACCTATCCTCCATCCCCATAGCTACTGTACCCTATACCCCATTACTGTACCTATCCCCATTTACTCATGCATATTACTGTACCTCCACTGTACCTATCCCCCACTTACTGTACCTATCCCCCATTACTGTACCTATCCCCCATTACCTGTACTATCCCCCATTACTGTAACCTATCCCCCATTACTGTACCTATCCCCCATTACTGTACCTATCCCCACATTACCCCCCTACAACCTATCACCCATTACTGTACCTATCCCCCCATTACTCCCCATGACTTAACCTATCCCCCGATTACTGTACCTATCCCCCATTACTGATACCTATCCCCCATTACTGAACCTATCCCCCATTACTGTACCTATCCCCCATTACTGAAACCTATCCTCCATTACTCCCATGCATAGCTACTTTACCTATCCCCCATTACTGAACCTATCCCCCCATTACTGTACCTATCCCCCATTACTGTACCTATCCCCCATTACTGTACCTATCCCCCATTACTGAACCTATCCCCCATTACTGAACCTATCCCCCATTACTGTAACCTATCCACCATCTACTGAACCTATCCCCCATTACTGTACCTATCCCCTACTGTACCTATCCTCATTACTGTACCTATCCCCCATTACTGTACCTATCCTCCATTACTCCCATGCATAGCTACTCTGTACCTATCCCCCATTACTGTACCTATCCCCCATTACTGTACCTATCCCCCATTACTGTACTATCCCCCATTACTGAACCTATCCCCCATTACTGAACCTATCCACCATTACTGTACCTATCCCCCATTACTGAACCTATCCCCCATTACTGGAACCTATCCCCCATTACTGAACCTATCCCCCATTACTCGAACCTATCCCCATTACTTCCCATGCATAGCTACTGTACCTATCCCCATTACTGTACCTATCCCATTACTGAACCTATCCCCAATTTACTGTGCCTATCCCCATTACTGACACTATCCCCCATTACTGAACCTATCCCCCATGACTGAACCTATCCCCCATTACTGTACCTATCCCGCATTACTGTACCTATCCCACATTTACTGTACCTATCCCCCATTACTGTACCTATATCCCCCATTACTGAACCTATCCCCCATTACTGAACCTATCCCCCATTACTGTACCTATCCCCCATTACTGTACCTATCCCAACCATTACTGTACCTATCCCACCATTACTCGAACCTATCCCCATTACTGTACCTATCCCCCATTACTGAACCTATCCCCATACTACTGTACCTATCCCCCATCTACTGGACCTATCCCCCCATTTACATGAACCTATCCCCCATTACTGAACCTATCCCCCCTTTACTCCCATGCAGAGCTACTGTAACCTATCCCCCAATTACTGTACCTATCCCCATTACTGTAGCCTATCCCCCCATTACTGTACTATCCCCCATTTACTGTACCTATCCCCCATTACTGTACCTTACCCCCCATTACTGTACCTATCACCATACTGTACCTATCCCCCATTACTGTACCTATCCCCCAATTACTGTACCTATCCCCATTACTGTACCTATCCCCCATTACTGAACCTATCCCCCATTACTGAACCCATTAGCTACTGTATCTATACCCCATTACTGAACCTATCCCCCATTACTGAACCTATCCCCCATAGCTACTGTAACCTATTCCCCCATTTACTGAACCTATCCCCCATTTCTGAACCTCCCCCGATCCCCCAATAATTACTGTTTATACCTATCCCCCATTACTGTACCTAAATCCCCCATTACTGAATGAACCTATCCCCATTACTGTATCCTATCATCCCCATTACTGAAACCAACCCCCATTACTGAAACCTATCCCCATAGCTACTGTTTACCTATCCCCCATTACTGAACCTATCCCCATTAACTGAACCTATCCCCCCCATTACTGTACCTATCCCCCCATTACTGTACCTATCCCCCCCATTACTGTACCTATCCCCCATTACTGTACATATCCCCATTTACTGACACCTTATCCCCCATTAGAAGACTGTGTAACCCTATCCCCATTACTGTACCTATCCCCATTACTGAACTAATCCCCATTACTGAACCTAATTGTCCCCCCCATTACTGACCTATCCCCCATTTACTGACTACCTAGCCTATCCATTACTCCCCATGCATAGCTACTGTAATGTACCTATCCCCATTACTGTACCTATCCCATTATGTACCTATCACCCCATTACTGTACCTATCCCCATTACTTGTACCTATCCCCATTAATGTACCTACCCCCCATTACTTTAATGTACCTATCCCCCATTACTGAACCTATCCTCCAATACTGTACCTCTAGTTCCCCCCATTACTGTACCTATCCCCCATTACTGTACCTATCCCCCATACTATGCATGCTTTTAACTGTTCTATCGCCTCCCCCATTACTGTTACCTATCCCCCATTACTGTACCTATCCCCCATTACTGAACCTATCCCCCTATTACTCCCTCTTACTGTAACCTATCCCCCATTACTGTAGACCTATCCCCCATTACTGACCTATATATCCCCATTACTGAAAACATATCCCCCTGTTTACTGTTACCTATATTACTGTACCTATCCCCCATTACTGAACCTATCCCCCATTACTGTACCTATCCCCATTACTGTACCTATCCCCCATTACTGTACCTATCCCCCATTACTGTACCTATCCTCCATTACTGCCCATGCATAGCTACTGTACCTATCCCCCATTACTGTACCTATCCCCCATTACTGTAACCTATCCCCCATTACTGAACCTATCCCCCATTACTGACCCTAATCCCCCATTACTGTACCTATCCCCCATTACTGATACCTATCCCCCATTACTGTAACCCTATCCCCCATTACTGAACCTATCCCCATTACTGTACCTATCCCCCATTACTGTACCCTATCCACCATTACTGTACCTATCCCCCATTACTGTACCTATCCCCATTACTGTACCTATCCCCCATTACTGAACCTATCCCCCATTACTGAACCTATCCCCCATTACTGTACCTATCCCCATTACTGAACCTATCCCCCATTACTGTACCTATCCCCCATTACTTATCCCCCATTACTGTAACCTATCCCCATTACTGTACCTATCCACCATTACTGAACCTATCCCCCATTACTGTACCTATCCCCATTACTCCCATGCATAGCTCCTTGTACCTATCCCCCATTACTGTACCTATCTCCCCATTACTGTACCTATCCCCCATTACTGTACCTATCCCCCATTACTGTACCATGCCCCAGTACTGAACCTATCCCCCAATACTGTAACCTATCCCCCATTACTGTACCTATCCCCATTACTGTACCTATCCCCCATTACTGTACCTATCCCCCATTACTGAACCTATCCCCCATTACTGTACCTATCCCCCCATTACTGTACCTATCCCCATTACTGAACCTATCCCCCATTACTGTACCTATCCCCCATTACTGTACCTATCCCCCATTACTGTACCTATCCCCCCATTAGCTGTACCTATCCCCATTACTGAACCTATCCCCATTACTGTACCTATCCCCCATTACTGTACCTATCCCCCAATTACTGTACCTATCCCTCCATTACTGTACCTAACCCCCATTACTGGTACCTATCCCCCATACTGTAACCTATCCCCCATTACTGAACCTATCCCCCATTACTGAACCTATCCCCCATTACTGAACCTATCCACCGATTACTGTACCTATCCCCCATTACTGAACCTATAACATACTCCCAGATCCCCATTACTGTACATATCCCCCATTACTGTACATATCCACCATTACTGTACCTATCCCCACATTACTGAACCTATCCCCCATTATCTGTACCTATCCCCCATTACTGTACCTATAGCCCCCATTACGTGTACCTATCCCCCCATTTACTGAACCTATCTCCCCATTACTGTACTCTATCCCCTATTACTGTCCCTATCCCCATATGCTACTCATCCCCTACTCAATTGCCCCCTAGTACTGTACCTAACCCCCATTACTGTACCTATCCCCCATTACTGTACCGATCCCCCATTACTGTACCTATCCCTCCAATTCCATTACTGTACCTATCCCCCATTACTGTACCTATCCCCCATTACTGTACCTATCCCCCATACTGTACCTTATCCCCCATTACTGTACCTATCCCCATTACTGAAACCTATCCCCCATTACTGTACCTATCCCCATTACTGAACCTATCCCCCATTACTGTACCTATCCCCCATTACTGACTATCCCATGACTACCTATCCACCATACTGTACCTATCCCCCATTACTGTACCTATCCCCCATTACTGTACCTTATCCCCCATTACTGTACCTATCCCCCATTACTGGTACCTATCCCCCACTACTGTACCTATCCCCCATTACTGTACCTATCCCCCATTACTCCCATGCTTAGCTACTGTACCTATCCCCCATTACTGTACCTATCCCACATTACTGTACCTATCCCCCATTACTGTACCTATCCCCCATTACTGTAGCTATCCCCCATTACTGTACCTATCCCCCATTACTGAACCTATCCACCAGCTACTGTACCTATCCCCCATTACTGTACCTATCCCCCATTACTGTACCTATACCCCATTACTGTACCTATCCCCCATTACTCGTATGCTATCCCCCATTACTGTACCTATCCCCCATTACTGAACTATCCCCCATTACTGACCTATCCCTCCTTACTGTACCTATCCCCCATTACTGAACCTTATCCCCCCATTACTGAACCTATCCCCCATTACTGTACCTATCCCCCATTACTGAACCTCTACTCCCGCATTACTTGTACCTATCCCCCATTACTGTACCTATCCCCCATTACTGACCATATCCCCCATCTACTGTACCTATCCCCCATTACTGTACCTATCCACCATTACTGTACCTATCCCCCATTACTCTTACCTACCCCCCATTACTGTACCTATCCCCCATTACTGTACCTATCCCCCATTACTGTACCTATCCCCCACATACTGTACCTATCCCCATTACCTGTACCTATCCCCATTACTGAACCTATCCCTCCCCCATTACTGTACCTATCCCCATTACTGTACCTATCCCCCATTACTGAACCTATCCCCCATTACTGTACCTATCCTCCATTACTGTACCTATCCCCCATTACTGTACCTATCCCCCATTACTGTACCTATCCCCCATTACTGTACCTATCCCCCATTACTGAACCTATCCCCCATTACTGAACCTATCCCCATTACTGTACCTATCCCCCATTACTGTACCTATCCCCCATTACTGAACCTATCCCCCATTACTGAACCTATCCCCCATTACTGTACCTATCCCCCATTACTGTACCTATCCCCCATTACTGTACCTATCCCCCATTACTGTACCTATCCCCCATTACTGTACCTATCCCCCATTACTGTACCTATCCCCCATTACTGTACCTATCCCCCATTACTGTACCTATCCCCCATTACTGTACCTATCCCCCATTACTGTACCTATCCCCCATTACATTACTGTACCTATCCCCCATTACTGTACCTATCCCCCATTACTGTACCTATCCCCCATTACTGTACCTATCCCCCATTACTGAACCTATCCCCCATTACTGTACCTATCCCCCATTACTGTACCTATCCCCCATTACTGAACCTATCCCCATTACTGAACCTATCCCCCATTACTGAACCTATCCCCCATTACTGTACCTATCCCCCATTACTGAACCTATCCCCCCATTACTCCCATGCATAGCTACTACCTATCCCCCATTACTGAACCTATCCCCCATTACTGTACCTATCCCCCATTACTGTACCTATCCCCCATTACTGTACCTATCCCCCATTACTGTACCTATCCCCCATTACTGTACCTATCCCCCATTACTGAACCTATCCCCCATTACTGTACCTCTATCCCCCATTACTGTACCTATCCCCCATTACTGAACCTATCCCCCATTACTGAACCTATCCCCCATTACTGTACCTATCTATCCCCGCATTACTGTACCTATCCCCCATTACTGAACCTATCCCCCATTACTCCCTGCATAGGCTATGTACCTATCCCCCATTACTGTACCTATCCCCCCATTACTGAACCTATCCCCCATTACTGAACCTATCCCCCATTACTGTACCTATCCCCCATTACTGTACCTATCCCCCATTACTGAACCTATCCCCCATTACTGTACCTATCCCCCATTACTGAACCTATCCCCCATTACTGTACCTATCCCCCATTACTGAACCTATCCCCCATTACTGAACCTATCCCCCATTACTGAACCTATCCCCCATTACTGAACCTATCCCCCATTACTGTACCTATCCCCCATTACTGAACCTATCCCCCATTACTCCCATGCATAGCTACTGAACCTATCCCCCATTACTGTAACCTATCCCCCATTACTGTACCTATCCCCCATTACTGAACCTATCCCCCATTACTGTACCTATCCCCCATTACTGTACCTATCCCCCATTACCTATCCCCCATTACTGTACCTATCCCCCATTACTGTACCTATCCCCCATTACTGTACCTATCCCCCATTACTGAACCTATCCCCCATTACTGTACCTATCCCCCATTACTGTACCTATCCCCCATTACTGTACCTATCCCCATTACTCCCATGCATAGCTACTGTACCTATCCCCCATTACTGTACCTATCCCCCATTACTGTACCTATCCCCATTACTGTACCTATCCCCCATTACTGTAACCTATCCCCCATTACTGTACCTATCCCCCATTACTGTACCTATCCCCCATTACTGAACCTATCCCCCATTACTGTACCTATCCCCCATTACTGTACCTATCCCCCATTACTGTACCTATCCCCATTACTCCCATGCATAGCTACTGTACCTATCCCCCATTACTGTACCTATCCCCCATTACTGTACCTATCCCCCATTACTGTACCTATCCCCCATTACTGTACCTATCCCCCATTACTGTACCTATCCCCCATTCCATTACTGTACCTATCCCCCATTACTGTACCTATCCCCCATTACTGAACCTATCCCCCATTACTGTACCTATCCCCCATTACTGAACCTATCCCCCATTACTGTACCTATCCCCATTACTGAACCTATCCCCCATTACTGACCTATCCCACATTACTGTACCTATCCCCCATTACTGACCTATCCCCCATTACTGAACCTATCCCCATTACTGAACCTATCCACCCATTACTGTACCTATCCCCCATTACTGAACCTATCCCCCATTACTGAACCTATCCCCCATTACTGTCCCATAGCATAGCTACTGAACCTATCCCCCCATTACTGTACCTATCCCCCATTACTGTACCTATCCCCCATCTACTGAACCTATCCCCCATTACTGTACCTATCCTCCATCTCCCATGATAGCTACTGTAACCTATCCCCCATTACTGTACCTATCCCCCATTACTGTACCTATCCCCCATTACTGTACCTATCCCCATTACTGTACTGAACCTATCCCCCATTACTGTACCTATCCCCCATTACTGAACCTATCCCCCATTACTGAACCTATCCCCCATTACTGAACCTATCCCCCATTACTGAACCTATCCCCCATTACTGAACCTATCCCCCATTACTGTACCTATCCCCCATTACTGAACCTATCCCCCATTACTGAACCTATCCCCCATCTACTGAACCTATCCCCCATTACTGTACCTATCCCCCATTACTGTACCTATCCCCCATTACTGAACCTATCCCCCATTACTCTGATACCTATCCCCCATTACTGTACCTATCCCCCATTACTGTACCTATCCCCCATTACTGAACCTATCCCCCATTACTGTACCTATCCCCCATTACTGTACCTATCCCCCATTACTGTACCTATCCCCCATTACTGAACCTATCCTCCATTACTGTACCTCTATCCCCCATTACTGTACCTATCCCCCATTACTGAACCTATCCCCTCCCCCATTACTGAACCTATCCCCCATTACTGAACCTATCCCCCATTACTGTACCTATCCCCCATTACTGAACCTATCCCCCATTACTCCCATGCATAGCTACTGTACCTATCCCCCATTACTGTACCTATCCCCCATTACTGTACCTATCCCCCATTACTGTACCTATCCCCCATTACTGTACCTATCCCCCATTACTGTACCTATCCCCCATTACTGTACCTATCCCCCATTACTGAACCTATCCTCCATTACTGTACCTCTATCCCCCATTACTGAACCTATCCCCCATTACTGTACCTATCCCCCATTACTGAACCTATCCCCCATTACTCCCATGCATAGCTACTGTACCTATCCCCCATTACTGTACCTATCCCCCATTACTGTAGCCTATCCCCCATTACTGTACCTATCCCCCATTACTGTACCTATCCCCCATTACTGTACCTATCCCCCATTACTGTACCTATCCCCCATTACTGTACCTATCCCCCATTCCATTACTGTACCTCTATCCCCCATTACTGTACCTATCCCCCATTACTGAACCTATCCCCCATTACTGAACCTATCCCCCATTACTGAACCTATCCCGCATTACTGTACCTATCCCCCATTACTGAACCTATCCCCCATTACTCCCATGCATAGCTACTGTACCTATCCCCCATTACTGTACCTATCCCCCATTACTGTAGCTATCCCCCATTACTGTACCTATCCCCCATTACTGTACCTATCCCCCATTACTGTACCTATCCCCCATTACTGTACCTATCCCCCATTACTGTACCTATCCCCCCATTACTGTACCTATCCCCCATTACTGTACCTATCCCCCATTACTGTACCTATCCCCCATTACTGTACCTATCCCCCATTACTGTACCTATCCCCCATTACTGTACCTATCCCCCATTACTGAACCTATCCCCCATTACTGAACCTATCCCCCATTACTGTACCTATCCCCCATTACTGAACCTATCCCCCATCCCATTACTGAACCTATCCCCCATTACTGAACCTATCCCCCATTACTGAACCTATCCCCCATTACTGAACCTATCCCCCATTACTGAACCTATCCCCCATTACTGAACCTTTCCCCCATTACTGAACCTAACCCCCATTACTGAACCTATCCCCCATTACTGTACCTATCCCCCATTACTGAACCTATCCCCTATTACTCCCATGCATAGCTACTATACCTATCCCCCATTACTGTACCTAACCCCCATTACTGTAGCTATCCCCCATTCACTGTACCTATCCCCCATTACTGTACCTATCCCCCATTACTGTACCTATCCCCCATTACTGTACCTATCCCCCATTACTGAACCTATCCTCCATTACTGTACCTCTATTCCCCATTACTGTACCTATCCCCCATTACTGAACCTATCCCCCATTACTGAACCTATCCCCCATTACTGAACCTATCCCCCATTACTGTACCTATCCCCCATTACTGAACCTATCCCCCATTACTCCCATGCATAGCTACTGTACCTATCCCCCATTACTGTACCTATCCCCCATTACTGTACCTATCCCCCATTACTGTACCTATCCCCCATTACTGTACCTATCCCCCATTACTGTACCTATCCCCCATTACTGTACCTATCCCCCATTACTGAACCTATCCTCCATTACTGTACCTCTATCCCCCATTACTGTACCTATCCCCCATTACTGTACCTATCCCACATTACTGAACCTATCCCCCATTACTGTACCTATCCCCCATTACTGTACCTATCCCCCATTACTGAACCTATCCTCCATTACTCCCATGCATAGCTACTGTACCTATCCCCCATTACTGTACCTATCCCCCATTACTGTACCTATCCCCCATTACTGAACCTATCCCCATTACTGTACCTATCCCCATTACTGTACCTATCCCCCATTACTGAACCTATCCTCCATTACTGCCATGCATAGCTACTTTACCTATCCCCCATTACTGAACCTATCCCCCATTACTGTACCTATCCCCCATTACTGAACCTATCCCCCATTACTGTACCTATCCCCCATTACTGAACCTATTCCCCATTACTGAACCTATCCCCCATTACTGTACCTATCCTCCATTACTGAACCTATCCCCCATTACTGTACCTATCCTCCATTACTCCCATGCATAGCTACTGTACCTATCCCCCATTACTGTACCTATCCCCATTACTGTACCTATCCCCCATCACTGTACCTATCCCCCATTACTGTACCTATCCTCCATTACTCCCATGCATAGCTACTGTACCTATCCCCCATTACTGAACCTATCCCCCATTACTGAACCTATCCCCCATTACTGTACCTAACACCCATTACTGAACCTATCCCCCATTACTGTACCTATCCCCCATTACTGAACCTATCCCCCATTACTCCCATGCATAGCTACTGTACCTATCCCCCATTACTGTAGCTATCCCCCATTACTGTACCTATCCCCCATTACTGTACTGTACCTATCCCCCATTACTGTACCTATCCCCCATTACTGTACCTATCCCCCATTACTGAACCTATCCTCCATTACTGTACCTCTATCCCCCATTACTGTTCCTATCCCCCATTACTGAACCTATCCCCCATTACTGAACCTATCCCCCATTACTGAACCTATCCCCCATTACTGTACCTATCCCCCATTACTGAACCTATCCCCCATTACTCCCATGCATTGCTACTGTACCTATCCCCCATTACTGTACCTATCCCCATTACTGTACCTATCCCCCATTACTGTACCTATCCTCCATTACTGTACCTATCCCCCATTACTGAACCTATCCCCCATTACTGTACCTATCCCCCATTACTGTACCTATCCCCCATTACTGAACCTATCCCCCATTACTGAACCTATCCCCCATTACTGTACCTATCCCCCATTACTGAACCTATCCCCCATTACTGAACCTATCCCCCATTACTGAACCTATCCCCCATCCCATTACTGAACCTATCCCCCATTACTGTACCTATCCCCCATTACTGAACCTATCCCCCATTACTGAACCTATCCCCCATTACTGTACCTAACCCCCATTACTGAACCTATCCCCCATTACTGTACCTATCCCCCATTACTGAACCTATCCCCCATTACTCCCATGCATAGCTACTGTACCTATCCCCCATTACTGTACCTATCCCCCATTACTGTAGCTATCCCCCATTACTGTACCTATCCCCCATTACTGTAGCTATCCCCCATTACTGTACCTATCCCCCATTACTGTACCTATCCCCCATTACTGTACCTATCCCCCATTACTGTACCTCTATCCCCCATTACTGTAGCTATCCCCCATTACTGAACCTATCCCCCATTACTGAACCTATCCCCCATTACTGAACCTATCCCGCATTACTGTACCTATCCCCCATTACTGAACCTATCCCCCATTACTCCCATGCATAGCTACTGTACCTATCCCCCATTACTTATCCCCCATTACTGTACCTATCCCCCATTACTGTACCTATCCCCCATTACTGTACCTATCCCCCATTACTGTACCTATCCCCCATTACTGTACCTATCCCCCATTACTGAACCTATCCTCCATTACTGTACCTCTATCCCCCATTACTGTACCTATCCCCCATTACTGTACCTATCCCCCATTACTCCCATGCATAGCTACTGTACCTATCCCCCATTACTGTACCTATCCCCCATTACTGAACCTATCCCCCATTACTGTACCTATCCCCCATTACTGAACCTATCCCCATTACTGAACCTATCCCCCATTACTGTACCTATCCTCCATTACTGAACCTATCCCCCATTACTGTACCTATCCTCCATTACTCCCATGCATAGCTACTGTACCTATCCCCCATTACTGTACCTATCCCCATTACTGTACCTATCCCCCATCACTGTATCTATCCCCCATTACTGTACCTATCCTCCATTACTCCCATGCATAGCTACTAACCTATCCCCCATTACTGTACCTAACACCCATTACTGAACCTATCCCCCATTACTGTACCTATCCCCCATTACTGAACCTATCCCCCATTACTCCCATGCATAGCTACTGTACCTATCCCCCATTACTGTACAAAGCCCCCATTACTGTACCTATCCCCAATTACTGTACCTATCCCCCATTACTGTACCTATCCCCCATTACTGAACCTATCCCTCCATTACTGTACCTCTATCCCCCATTACTGTTCCTATCCCCCATTACTGAACCTATCCCCCATTACTGAAACCTATCCCCCATTACTGATCCTATCCCCCATTACTGTACCTATCCCCCATTACTGAACCTATCCCCCATTACTCCCATGCATAGCTACTGTACCTATCCCCCATTACTGTACCTATCCCCATTACTGTACCTATCCCCCATTACTGTACCTATCCTCCATTACTGTACCTATCCCCCATTACTGAACCTATCCCCCATTACTGAACCTATCCACCTATCCCCCATTACTGAACCTATCCCCATTACTGAACCTATCCCCCATTACTGTACCTATCCCCCATTACTGAACCTATCCCCCATTACTGAACCTATCCCCCATTACTGAACCTATCCCCGCATTACTGAACCTATCCCCCATTACTGTACCTATCCCCCATTACTGAACCTATCCCCCATTACTGTACCTATCCCCCATTACTGTACCTATCCCCCATTACTGTACCTATCCCCCATTACTGAACCTATCCTCCATTACTGTACCTCTATCCCCCATTACTGTACCTATCCCCCATTACTGAACCTATCCCCCATTACTGAACCTATCCCCCATTACTGAACCTATCCCCCATTACTGAACCTATCCCCCATTACTGAACCTATCCCCCATTACTCCCATGCATAGCTACTGTACCTATCCCCCATTACTGTACCTATCCCCCATTACTGTACCTATCCCCCATTACTGTACCTATCCTCCATTACTGTACCTATCGAACCTATCCCCCATTACTGAACCTATTTCCCCATTACTGTACCTATCCCCCATTACTGAACCTATCCCCCATTACTGAACCTATCCCCCATTACTGTACCTATCCCCCATTACTGAACCTATCCTACATTACTGAACCTATCCCCCATTACTGAACCTATCCCCCATTACTGAACCTATCCCCCATTACTGAACCTATTCCCCATTACTGAACCTATCCCCCATTACTGTACCTAACCCCCATTACTGAACCTATCCCCCATTACTGTACCTATCCCCCATTACTGAACCTATCCCCCATTACTCCCATGCATAGCTACAGTACCTATCCCCCATTACTGTACCTATCCCCCATTACTGTAGCTATCCCCCATTACTGTACCTATCCCCCATTACTGTAGCTATCCCCCATTACTGTACCTATCCCCCATTACTGTACCTATCCCCCATTACTGTACCTCTATCCCCCATTACTGTTCCTATCCCCCATTACTGAACCTTCCCCCATTACTGAACCTATCCCGCATTACTGTACCTATCCCCCATTACTGAACCTATCCCCCATTACTCCCATGCATAGCTACTGTACCTATCCCCCATTACTGTACCTATCCCCCATTACTGTAGCTATCCCCCCATTACTGTACCTATCCCCCATTACTGTACCTATCCCCCATTACTGTACCTATCCCCCATTACTGAACCTATCCTCCATTACTGTACCTCTATCCCCCATTACTCTACCTATCCCCCATTACTGTACCTATCCCCCATTACTCCCATGCATAGCTACTGTACCTATCCCCCATTACTGTACCTATCCCCCATTACTGTAGCTATCCCCCATTACTGTACCTATCCCCCATTACTGTACCTATCCCCCATTACTGTACCTATTCCCCATTACTGTACCTATCCCCCATTACTGAACCTTTCCTCCATTACTGTACCTCTATCCCCCATTACTCTACCTATCCCCCATTACTGTACCTATCCCCCATTACTGACCTATCCCCATAGCTACTGTACCTATCCCCCATTACTGTACCTATCCCCCATTACTGTACCTATCCCACATTACTGAACCTATCTTCCATTACTGTACCTATCCCCCATTACTGTACCTATCCTCCATTACTGTACCTATCACCCACTACTGTACCTATCCCCCATTACTGTACCTATCCCCCATTACTCCCATGCTTAGCTACTGTACCTATCCCCCATTACTGTACCTATCCTCCATTACTGTAACCTATCCCACATTACTGTACCTATCCCCCCATTACTGTACCTATCCCCCATTACTGAACCTATCCCCCATTACTGTACCTATCCCCCATTACTGTACCTATCCCCCATTACTGAACCTATCCTCCATTACTCCCATGCATAGCTACTTTACCTATCCCCCATTACTGAACCTATCCCCCATTACTGTACCTATCCCCCATTACTGTACCTATCCCCCATTACTGTACCTATCCCCCATTACTGTACCTATCCCCCATTACTTAACCTATCCCCCATTACTGTACCTATCCCCCATTACTGAACCTATCCCCATTACTGAACCTATCCCCCATTACTGTACCTATCCTCCATTACTGTACCTATCCCCCATTACTGTACCTATCCTCCATTACTCCCATGCATAGCTACTGTACCTATCCCCCATTACTGTACCTATCCCCCATTACTGTACCTATCCCCCATTACTGTACCTATCCCCCATTACTGAACCTATCCCCCATTACTGAACCTATCCCTCATTACTGTACCTATCCCCCATTACTGAACCTATCCCCCATTACTGAACCTATCCCCCATTACTGAACCTATCCCCCATTACTGAACCTATCCCCCATTACTGAACCAATCCCGCATTACTGAACCTATCCCCCATTACTGTACCTATCCCCCATTACTGAACCTATCCCCCATTACTGAACCTATCCCCCATTACTGTACCTAACCCCCATTACTGAACCTATCCCGCATTACTTACCTATCCCCCATTACTGAACCTATCCCCCATTACTCCCATGCATAGCTACTGTACCTATCCCCCATTACTGTACCTATCCCCCATTACTGTAGCTATCCCCCATTACTGTACCTATCCCCCATTACTGTAGCTATCCCCCATTACTGTACCTATCCCCCATTACTGTACCTATCCCCCATTACTGTACCTATCCCCCATTACTGTACCTCTATCCCCCATTACTGTACCTATCCCCCATTACTGAACCTATCCCCCATTACTGAACCTATCCCCCATTACTGAACCTATCCCGCATTACTGTACCTATCCCCCATTACTGAACCTATCCCCCATTACTCCCATGCATAGCTACTGTACCTATCCCCCATTACTGTACCTATCCCCCATTACTGTACCTATCCCCCATTACTGTAGCTATCCCCCATTACTGTACCTATCCCCCATTACTGTACCTATCCCCCATTACTGTACCTATCCCCCATTACTGAACCTATCCTTTACTGTACCTCTATCCCCCATTACTGTACCTATCCCCCATTACTGTACCTATCCCCCATTACTCCCATGCATAGCTACTGTACCTATCCCCCATTACTGTACCTATCCCCCATTACTGTACCTATCCCACATTACTGAACCTATCCTCCATTACTGTACCTATCCCCCATTACTGTACCTATCCCCCATTACTGTACCTATCCCCCATTACTGTACCTATCACCCACTACTGTACCTATCCCCCATTACTGTACCTATCCCCCATTACTCCCATGCTTAGCTACTGTACCTATCCCCCATTACTGTACCTATCCTCCATTACTGTACCTATCCCACATTACTGTACCTATCCCCCATTACTGTACCTATCCCCCATTACTGAACCTATCCCCCATTACTGAACCTATCCCCCATTACTGTACCTATCCCCCATTACTGAACCTATCCTCCATTACTCCCATGCATAGCTACTTTACCTATCCCCCATTACTGAACCTATCCCCCATTACTGTACCTATCCCCCATTACTGTACCTATCCCCCATTACTGTACCTATCCCCCATTACTGAACCTATCCCCCATTACTGTACCTATCCCCCATTACTGAACCTATCCCCCATTACTGTACCTATCCCCATTACTGTACCTATCCCCCATTACTGTACCTATCCCCCATTACTGTACCTATCCCCCATTACTGTACCTATCCCCCATTACTGTACCTATCCCCCATTACTGTACCTATCCCCCATTACTGTACCTATCCCCCATTACTGAACCTATCCCCCATTACTGAACCTATCCCCCATTACTGTACCTATCCCCCATTACTGAACCTATCCCCCATTACTGAACCTATCCCCCATTACTGAACCTATCCCCCATTACTCCCATGCATAGCTACTGTACCTATCCCCCATTACTGTACCTATCCCCCATTACTGAACCTATCCCCCATTACTGTACCTATCCCCATTACTGAACCTATCCCCATTATTACTGAACCTATCCCCCATTACTGTACCTATCCCCCATTACTCCCATGCATAGCTACTGTACCTATCCCCCATTACTGTACCTATCCCCCATTACTGAACCTATCCCCCATTACTGAACCTATCCCCCATTACTGAACCTATCCCCCATTACTGAACCTATCCCCCATTACTCCCATGCATAGCTACTGTACCTATCCCCCATTACTGTACCTATCCCCCATTACTGTAGCTATCCCCCATTACTGTACCTATCCCCCATTACTGTACCTATCCCCCATTACTGAACCTATCCCCCATTACTGTACCTATCCCCCATTACTGAACCTATCCCCCATTACTGAAACTATCCCCCATTACTGAACCTATCCCCCATTACTGAACCTATCCCCCATTACTCCCATGCATAGCTACTGTACCTATCCCCCATTACTGTACCTATCCCCCATTACTGAACCTATCCCCCATTACTGTACCTATCCCCCATTACTGAACCTATCCCATTACTGAACCTATCCCCCATTACTGTACCTATCCTCCATTACTGAACCTATCCCCCATTACTGTACCTATCCTCCATTACTGTACCTATCCCCCATTACTGAACCTATCCCCCATTACTGAACCTATCCCCCATTACTGAACCTATCCCCCATTACTGAACCTATCCCCCATTACTGTAGCTATCCCCCATTACTGTACCTATCCCCCATTACTGTACCTATCCCCCATTACTGAACCTATCCCCCATTACTGTACCTATCCCCCATTACTGAACCTATCCCCCATTACTGAACCTATCCCCCATTACTGAACCTATCCCCCATTACTCCCATGCATAGCTACTGTACCTATCCCCCATTACTGTACCTATCCCCCATTACTGAACCTATCCCCCATTACTGTACCTATCCCCCATTACTGAACCTATCCCCCATTACTGAACCTATCCCCCATTACTGTACCTATCCTCCATTACTGAACCTATCCCCCATTACTGACTGTACCTATCCTCCATTACTGTCCCTATCCCCCATTACTGAACCTATCCCCCATTACTGAACCTATCCCCCATTACTGAACCTATCCCCCATTACTGAACCTATCCCCCATTACTGAACCCTATCCACCATTACTGAACCTATCACCCATTACTGAACCTATCCCCCATTACTGAACCTATCCCCCATTACTGAACCTATCCCCCAATTACTGAACCTATCCCCCATTACTGAACCTATCCCCCATTACTGTACCTAACCCCCATTACTGTACCTATCCCCCATTACTCCCATGCTTAGCTACTGTACCTATCCCCCATTACTGTACCTATCCCACATTACTGTACCTATCCCCCATTACTGTACCTATCCCCCATTACTGTACCTATCCCCTTTACTGTACCTATCCCCCATTACTGAACCTATCCCCCATTACTGAACCTATCCCCCATTACTGTACCTATCCCCCATTACTCCCATGCATAGCTACTGTACCTATCCTATCCCCCATTACTGTACCTATCCCCCATTACTGTACCTTCCCCCATTACTGTACCTATCCCCCATTACTCCCATGCATAGCTACTGTACCTATCCCCCATTACTGTACCTATCCTCCATTACTGTACCTATCCCCCATTACTGTACCTATCCCCCATTACTGTAGCTATCCCCCATTACTGTACCTATCCCCCATTACTGAACCTATCCCCCATTACTCCCATGCATAGCTACTGTACCTATCCCCCATTACTGTACCTATCCCCCATTACTGTAGCTATCCCCCATTACTGTACCTATCCCCCATTACTGTACCTATCCCCTTTACTGTACCTATCCCCCATTACTGAACCTATCCCCCATTACTGAACCTATCCCCCATTACTGTACCTACCCCCCATTACTCCCATGCATAGCTACTGTACCTATCCCCCATTACTGTACCTATCCCCCATTACTGTACCTATCCCCCATTACTCCCATGCATAGCTACTGTACCCTATCCCCCATTACTGTACCTATCCTCCATTACTGTACCTATCCCCCATTACTGTAGCTATCCCCCATTACTGTAGCTATCCCCCATTACTGTACCTATCCCCCATTACTGAACCTATCCCCCATTACTCCCATGCATAGCTACTGTACCTATCCCCCATTACTGTACCTATCCCCCATTACTGTAGCTATCCCCCATTACTGTACCTATCCCCCATTACTGTACTTATCCCCCATTACTCCCATGCATAGCTACTGTACCTATCCCCCATTACGTTACCTATCCCCCATTACTGTACCTATCCCCCATTACGTTACCTATCCCCCATTACTGTACCTATCCCCCATTACTGTACCTATCCCCCATTACTGAACCTATCCCCCATTACTGTACCTATACCCCATTACTGTACCTATCCCCCATTACTGAACCTATCCCTCATTACTGTACCTATCCTCCATTACTGTACCTATCCCCCATTACTGTAGCTATCCCCCATTTACTGTACCTATCCCCCATTACTGAACCTATCCCCCATTACTGAACCTATCCCCCATTACTGAACCTATCCCCCATTACTGAACCTATCCCCCATTACTGAACCTATCCCCCATTACTGTACCTATCCCCCATTACTGTACCTATCCCCCATTACTGTACCTATCCCCCATTACTGAACCTATCCCCCATTACTGTACCTATCCCCCATTACTGTAGCCAGCCCCCATTACTGTACCTATCCCCCATTACTGTACCTATCCCCCATTACTGTACCTATCCCCCATTACTGAACCTATCCCCCATTACTGAACCTATCCCCCATTACTCCCATGCATAGCTACTGTACCTATCCCCCATTACTGTACCTATCCCCCATTACTGAACCTATCCCCCATTACTGTACCTATCCCCCATTACTGAACCTATCCCCCATTACTGTACCTATCCCCCATTACTGAACCTATCCCCCATTACTGTACCTATCCCCCATTACTGTACCCCCCATTACTCCCATGCATAGCTACTGTACCTATCCCCCATTACTGTACCTATCCCCCATTACTGTAGCTATCCCCCATTACTGAACCTATCCCCCATTACTCCCATGCAAAGCTACTGTACCTATCCCCCATTACTGTACCTATCCCCCATTACTGTAGCTATCCCCCATTACTGAACCTATCCCCCATTACTGTAGCTATCCCCCATTACTGAACCTATCCCCCATTACTGTACCTATCCCCCATTACTGTAGCTATCCCCCATTACTGAACCTATCCCCCATTACTGTAGCTATCCCCCATTACTGTAGCTATCCCCCATTACTGTACCTATCCCCCATTACTGTAGCTATCCCCCATTACTGAACCTATCCCCCATTACTGAACCTATCCCCCATTACTGAACCTATCCCCCATTACTGAACCTATCCCCCATTACTGAACCCATCCACCATTACTGAACCTATCACCCATTACTGAACCTATCCCCCATTACTGTCCCCCATTACTGAACCTATCCCCCAATTACTGAACCTATCCCCCATTACTGAACCTATCCCCCATTACTGTACCTAACCCCCATTACTGTACCTATCCCCCATTACTCCCATGCATAGCTACTGTACCTATCCCCCATTACTGTACCTATCCCACATTACTGTACCTATCCCCCATTACTGTACCTATCCCCCATTACTGTACCTATCCCCTTTACTGTACCTATCCCCCATTACTGAACCTATCCCCCATTACTGAACCTATCCCCCATTACTGTACCTATCCCCCATTACTCCCATGCATAGCTACTGTACCTATCCCCCATTACTGTACCTATCCCCCATTACTGTACCTTCCCCCATTACTGTACCTATCCCCCATTACTCCCATGCATAGCTACTGTACCTATCCCCCATTACTGTACCTATCCTCCATTACTGTACCTATCCCCCATTACTGTAGCTATCCCCCATTACTGTAGCTATCCCCCATTACTGTACCCTATCCCCCATTACTGAACCTATCCCCCATTACTCCCATGCATAGCTACTGTACCTATCCCCCATTACTGTACCTATCCCCCATTACTGTAGCTATCCCCCATTACTGTACCTATCCCCCATTACTGTACCTATCCCCTTTACTGTACCTATCCCCCATTACTGAACCTATCCCCCATTACTGAACCTATCCCCCATTACTGTACCTACCCCCCATTACTCCCATGCATAGCTACTGTACCTATCCCCCATTACTGTACCTATCCCCCATTACTGTACCTATCCCCCATTACTCCCATGCATAGCTACTGTACCTATCCCCCATTTCTGTACCTATCCTCCATTACTGTACCTATCCCCCATTACTGTAGCTATCCCCCATTACTGTAGCTATCCCCCATTACTGTACCTATCCCCCATTACTGAACCTATCCCCCATTACTCCCATGCATAGCTACTGTACCTATCCCCCATTACTGTACCTATCCCCCATTACTGTACCATTACTGTACCTATCCCCCATTACTGTACTTATCCCCCATTACTCCCATGCATAGCTACTGTACCTATCCCCCATTACGTTACCTATCCCCCATTACTGTACCTATCCCCCATTACGTTACCTATCCCCCATTACTGTACCTATCCCCCATTACTGTACCTATCCCCCATTACTGAACCTATCCCCCATTACTGTACCTATACCCCATTACTGTACCTATCCCCCATTACTGAACCTATCCCTCATTACTGTACCTATCCTCCATTACTGTACCTATCCCCCATTACTGTACCTATCCCCCATTACTGTACCTATCCCCCATTACTGTACCTATCCCCCATTACTGAACCTATCCCCCATTACTGTACCTATCCCCCATTACTGTAGCCAGCCCCCATTACTGTACCTATCCCCCATTACTGTACCTATCCCCCATTACTGTACCTATCCCCCATTACTGAACCTATCCCCCATTACTGAACCTATCCCCCATTACTCGCATAGCTACTGTACCTATCCCCCATTACTGTACCTATCCCCCATTACTGAACCTATCCCCCATTACTGTACCTATCCCCCATTACTGAACCTATCCCCCATTACTGTACCTATCCCCCATTACTGAACCTATCCCCATTACTGTACCTATCCCCCATTACTGTACCTATCCCCCATTACTCCCATGCATAGCTACTGTACCTATCCCCCATTACTGTACCTATCCCCCATTACTGTAGCTATCCCCCATTACTGAACCTATCCCCCATTACTCCCATGCAAAGCTACTGTACCTATCCCCCATTACTGTACCTATCCCCCATTACTGTAGCTATCCCCCATTACTGAACCTATCCCCCATTACTGTAGCTATCCCCCATTACTGAACCTATCCCCCATTACTGTACCTATCCCCCATTACTGTAGCTATCCCCCATTACTGAACCTATCCCCCATTACTGTAGCTATCCCCCATTACTGTAGCTATCCCCCATTACTGTACCTATCCCCCATTACTGTAGCTATCCCCCATTACTGAACCTATCCCCCATTACTGAACCTATCCCCCATTACTGTAGCTATCCCCCATTACTGAACCTATCCCCCATTACTGTAGCTATCCCCCATTACTGAACCTATCCCCCATTACTGAACCTATCCCCCATTACTGAACCTATCCCCCATTACTGTACCTATCCTCCATTACTGTACCTAGCCCCATTAATGTACCTATCCCCCGTTACTGAACCTATCCCCCATTACTCCCATGCATAGCTACTGTACCTATCCCCCATTACTGTACCTATCCCCCATTACTGAACCTATCCCCCATTACTGTACCTATCCCCCATTATTGAACCTATCCCCCCTTACTGTACCATCTCCATTACTGAACCTATCCCCCATTACTGTACCTATCCTCCATTACTGTACCTATCCCCCATTACTGAACCTATCCCCCATTACTGAACCCATCCCCCATTACTGAACCTATCACCCCTGAACCTATCACACATTACTGAACCTATCCCCCATTACTGAACCTATCCCCCATTACTGTACCTATCCCCAATTACTGAACCTATCCCCCATTACTGTAGCTATCCCCCATTACTGAACCTATCCCCCATTACTGTACCTATCCCCCATTACTGAACCTATCCCCCATTACTCCCATGCATAGCTACTGTACCTATCCCCCATTACTGTACCTATCCCCCATTACTGTACCTATCCCCCATTACTGTACCTATCCCCCATTACTGTACCTTTCCCCCATTACTGAACCTATCCCCCATTACTGAACCTATCCCCCATTACTGTACCTATCCCCCATTACTCCCATGCATAGCTACTGTACCTATCCCCCATTACTGTACCTATCCCCCATTACTGTACCTATCCCCCATTACTGTACCTATCCCCCATTACTCCCATGCATAGCTACTGTACCTATCCCCCATTACTGTACCTATCCTCCATTACTGTACCTATCCCCCCCCCCATTACTGTAGCTATCCCCCATTACTGTAGCTATCCCCCATTACTGTACCTATCCCCCATTACTGAACCTATCCCCCATTACTCCCATGCATAGCTACTGTACCTATCCCCCATTACTGTACCTATCCCCCATTACTGTAGCTATCCCCCATTACTGTACCTATCCCCCATTACTGTACTTATCCCCCATTACTCCCATGCATAGCTACTGTACCTATCCCCCATTACGTTACCTTTCCCCCATTACTCCCATGCATAGCTACTGTACCTATCCCCCATTACTGTACCTATCCCCCATTACTATAGCTATCCCCCATTACTGTACCTATCCCCCATTACTGTACCTATCCCCCATTACTGAACCTATCCCCCATTACTGAACCTATCCCCCATTACTGTACCTATCCTCCATTACTGTACCTATCCCCATTACTGTACCTATCCCCCGTTACTGAACCTTTCCCCCATTACTCCCATGCATAGCTACTGTACCTATCCCCCATTACTGTACCTGTCCCCCATTACTGAACCTATCCCCCATTACTGTACCTATCCCCCATTATTGAACCTATCCCCCATTACTGTACCTATCCTCCATTACTGAACCTATCCCCCATTACTGTACCTATCCTCCATTACTGTACCTATCCCCTATTACTGAACCTATCCCCCATTACTGAACCTATCCCCCATTACTGAACCTATCCCCCATTACTGAACCTATCCCCCATTACTGAACCTATCCCCCATTACTGAACCCATCCCCCATTACTGAACCTATCACCCATTACTGAACCTATCACACATTACTGAACCTATCCCCCATTACTGAACCTATCCCCCATTACTGTACCTATCCCCAATTACTGAACCTATCCCCCATTACTGTAGCTATCCCCCATTACTGAACCTATCCCCCATTACTCTACCTATCCCCCATTACTGAACCTATCCCCCATTACTCCCATGCATAGCTACTGTACCTATCCCCCATCCCCCATTACTGTACCTATCCCCCATTACTGTACCTATCCCCCATTACTGTACCTATCCCCCATTACTGAACCTATCCCCCATTACTGAACCTATCCCCCATTACTGTACCTATCCCCCATTACTCCCATGCATAGCTACTGTACCTATCCCCCATTACTGTACCTATCCCCCATTACTGTACCTATCCCCCATTACTGTACCTATCCCACATTACTCCCATGCATAGCTACTGTACCTATCCCCCATTACTGTACCTATCCTCCATTACTGTACCTATCCCCCATTACTGTAGCTATCCCCCATTACTGTAGCTATCCCCCATTACTGTACCTATCCCCCATTACTGAACCTATCCCCCATTACTCCCATGCATAGCTACTGTACCTATCCCCCATTACTGTACCTATCCCCCATTACTGTAGCTATCCCCCATTACTGTACCTATCCCCCATTACTGTACTTATCCCCCATTACTCCCATGCATAGCTACTGTACCTCTGTACCTATCCCCCATTACGTTACCTATCCCCCATTACTCCCATGCATAGCTACTGTACCTATCCCCCATTACTGTACCTAACCCCCATTACTGTAGCTATCCCCCATTACTGTACCTATCCCCCATTACTGTACCTATCCCCCATTACTGTACCTATCCCCCATTACTGTAGCTATCCCCCATTACTGTACCTATCCCCCATTACTCCCATGCATAGCTACTGTACCTATCCCCCATTACTGTACCTATCCCCCATTACTGTAGCTATCCCCCATTACTGAACCTATCCCCCATTACTCCCATGCATAGCTACTGTACCTATCCCCCATTACTGTACCTATCCCCCATTACTGTAGCTATCCCCCATTACTGAACCTATCCCCCATTACTGTACCTATCCCCCATTACTGTAGCTATCCCCCATTACTGAACCATCCCCCATTACTGTACCTATCCCCCATTACTGTAGCTATCCCCCATTACTGAACCTATCCCCCCCCATTACTGTACCTATCCCCCATTACTGTACCTATCCCCCATTACTGAACCTATCCCCCATTACTGTACCTATCCCCCATTACTGAACCTATCCCCCATTACTGTACCTATCCCCCATTACTGTAGCTATCCCCCATTACTGAACCTATCCCCCATTACTGTACCTATCCCCCATTACTGTAGCTATCCCCCATTACTGAACCTATCCCCCATTACTGTACCTATCCCCCATTACTGAACCTATCCCCCATTACTGTACCTATCCCCCATTACTGTAGCTATCCCCCATTACTGAACCTATCCCCCATTACTGTACCTATCCCCCATTACTGTAGCTATCCCCCATTACTGAACCTATCCCCCATTACTGTACCTATCCCCCATTACTGTAGCTTCCCCCATTACTGTAGCTATCCCCCATTACTCCCATTCATAGCTCGGCTGATCCAGCAGCAGGAAAGGTCATTGATTGTAACACCTTCAACAGTGTATGAACGTCAGTCTGTTTCACCCGCGCTACACGGAATGCAACAATATTTCATGTAAATTCCAAGTTTCCTTTCTATAAAGGACTTATAATTATGCTATTAATCTTTATTTAAGCATTTGTAAATAGATTATAAATAATTAGAAAACTGTTATAACACATTGGTCAAAATAGTGCTATAGCTGGTCAGCGCTTGCCAAATAGTAATATTTAACTCTAATTATTAATAATTTATTAATGCACTTACAAATGCTTGTAAGATTAACACTAATGTATTGGTGCTATTTCTATCATTTTATTTAACTAACTTGACTATATTTAAACCGACTAGACAGCTAACTTCACTACAGTGTCAAGTGGTGTTTTTCTAATGTAATGTTATGTTTTCTACAGCCAACAGTGGAGCGCAACAGTGGTACCTGTCTATCTTCCTGTCCTTTCCGAAGGTCCAGGTTAAGGGCCTTCGTGAAACACTGTGGTGTCGACTGCTGCCATTGGGGAGGTGTATGCTGAGCTGCTGTACAACAAGCCTGCTGGAGACACTGTCTTGGCATTTACAAAGAGCCGACGCGGGCCCCCTCTGCTCACGGGACTGTTTGCTCTCGTTCTCTGTGACCGATGTGAGTAAGTCATTTAAGCGTGTTACCCTCGCAAGGCTGCCGGCCCAGACGGCATTCCAAGTCGAGTCCTCAGAGCATGTGCAGACCAGATGTAACACACTCCTGATGATGTAACATACTCCTGATTATGTAACACTCCTGATGATGTAACATACTCCTGATGATGTAACATACTCCTGATGATGTAACATACTCCTGATGATGTAACATACTCCTGATGATGTAACACACTCCTGATGATGTAACATACTCCTGATGATGTAACACACTCCTGATGATGTAACACACTCCTGATGATGTAACATACTCCTGATGATGTAACACACTCCTGATGATGTAACATACTCCTGATGATGTAACACACTCCTGATGATGTAACATACTCCTGATGATGTAACATACTCCTGATGATGTAACATACTCCTGGTGATGTAACACAGCTGCTGATGATGTAACATACTCCTGATGATGTAACACACTCCTGGGCATCTCCGGCGCGGCTCACTCCTGGATTGCGTCCTACCTGACCGGTCGCTCCTACCAAGTGGCGTGGCGAGAAGCTGTCTCCGCACCACGTGCTCTCACCACTGGTGTCCCCCAGGGCTCAGTTCTAGGCCCTCTCCTTTTCTCCCTATACACCAAGTCACTTGGCTCTGTCATATCCTCACATGGCCTTTCCTATCATTGCTACGCTGACGATACACAACTAATCTTCTCCTTTCCCCCTTCTGATAACCAGGTGGCGAATCGCATCTCTGCATGTCTGGCAGACATATCAGTATGGATGACGGATCACCACCTCAAGCTGAACCCTGGCAAGACGGAGCTGCTCTTCCTCCCGGGGAAGGACTGCCCGTTCCATGATCTCGCCATCACGGTTGGGTTGACAACTCCGCTGTGTCCTCCTCCCAGAGTGCGAAGAGCCTAGGCGTGACCCTGGACAACACCCTGTCGTTCTCCGCCAACATCAAGGCGGTGACCCGCTCCTGCAGGTTCATGCTCTACAACATTCGGAGAGTACGACCCTGCCTTACACAGGAAGCGGCACAGGTCCTAATCCAGGCACTTGTCATCTCCCGTCTGGACTACTGCAACTCGCTGTTGGCTGGCCTCCCTGCCTGTGCCATTAAACCCCTACAACTCATCCAGAATGCCGCAGCCCGTCTGGTGTTCAACCTTCCCAAGTTCTCTCACGTCACCCCCCTCCTCCGCACACTCCACTGGCTTCCAGTTGAAGCTCGCATCCGCTACAAGACCATGGTGCTTGCCTATGGAGCAGTGAGGGGAACGGCACCTCTGTACCTTCAGGCTCTGATCAGTCCCTACACCCAAACGAGGGCATTGCGTTCATCCACCTCTGGCCTCTGCTGGCTCCCCTTCCTCTGCGGAAGCATATCTCCCGCTCAGCCCAGTCAAAACTGTTCGCTGCTCTGGCACCCCAATGGTGGAACAAGCTCCCTCACGACGCCAGGACAGCGGAGTCACTCACCACCTTCCGGAGACATTTGAAACCCCACCTCTTTAAGGAATACCTGGGATAGGATAAAGTAATCCTTCTAACCCCCCCAAATTGTAAAGTGGTTATCCCACTGGCTATAGGGTGAACGCACCAATTTGTGAGTCGCTCTGGCTAAGAGCGTCTGCTAAATGACGTTAATGTGCCCTTGAGCAAGGCACTTAACCCTAATTGCTCCTGTAAGTCGCTCTGGATAAGAGCGTCTGCTAAATGACTAAAATGTAAATGTAAATGATGTAACATACTCCTGATGATGTAACACACTCCTGATGATGTAACACACTCCTGATGATGTTACACACTCCTGATGATGTAACATACTCCTGATGATGTAACACACTCCTGATGATGTAACACACTCCTGATGATGTAACACACTCCTGACCCTAATGTAATCTGATTACTTTCAGTTACTTTTAGATTACTTTCCCTTTAATTGTTATTAGAAGAAGACTAAAATGAATATTACCAACTGAACGACGTCTATTGCAGAATAAATCACTGTTAGAGATTACATAGATGGCCATAAATGGATGTTGCATTTTACTTGATGGGTTGGTTTTGTAGGCTTCTTCTAACCCATTGCTTTCTACTACAGATAATAATAATACGATTAGGTTATATCTTTGAATTCCAGTCATTTCCAGTCATTCCAAGTAATTTAATACCCTGTGATCTTCAAGAATATGACTTGGAAGTATGGAAACATAGATTAGCCAAATTGTTTTACCTGATCATATATATATGACATTTTGAAATTGTTGATTGATTGTTAGTCCCTCCCACTCAGATCTCATTAACATGGCATAAGTCATGGCAAAATGTTAGTCCCTCCCACTCAGATCTCATTAACATAAGTCCTGGCAAAATGAAGCAGGGAGTTTACTTTCTCAGTGTTTTGCCCGGGAGGTGGGTGGGCCCCGAATCCAAATCTTGCTTAGGGCCCCCAAAAGGCTAGGGATGGCCCTGAATCTGTTACCCAACCAAGGCAGGGGCCCTCAGTTACCCATGTGGGCCCCCTACCTCCTCTCCTCCCCCCATCTGATGATTTGTTGAGCGGCAGCAGAAAGCAACAGGCTATCAATAACATGGCATTGAGAGCAGCCATCCTGTGGTTGGCGGTTGCAGTAAAAAATAAATAAATAAAATATATACGTTTCCATTTTTCTCTGCCTAAAAGGCCCCCTATAGCTGGGACTGTAGCTGGAACTGGGACTGGGACTGTAGCTGGGACTGGGACTGGGACTGTAGCTGGGACTGTAGCTGTAGCTGGGACTGTAGCTGGAACTGGGACTGGGACTGTAGCTGGGACTGGGACTGGGACTGTAGCTGGGACTGTAGCTGTAGCTGGGACTGTAGCTGGAACTGGGACTGTAGCTGGGACTGGGACTGTAGCTGGAACTGGGACTGTAGCTGGGACTGGGACTGTAGCTGGAACTGGGACTGGGACTGTAGCTGGAACTGGGACTGTAGATGGGACTGTAGCTGGAACTGGGACTGGGACTGTACCTGGAACTGGGACTGGGACTGTAGCTGGGACTGTAGCTGTAGCTGGGACTGTAGCTGGAACTGGGACTGTAGCTGGGACTGGGACTGTAGCTGGAACTGGGACTGGGACTGTAGCTGGAACTGGGACTGTAGCTGGGACTGGGACTGTAGCTGGAACTGGGACTGTAGCTGGGACTGGGACTGTAGCTGGAACTGGGACTGTAGCTGGGACTGGGACAGTAGCTGGGACTGGGACTGTAGCTGGAACTGGGACTGGGACTGTAGCTGGGACTGGGACAGTAGCTGGGACTGGGACTGTAGCTGGAACAGGGACTGTAGCTGGAACTGGGACAGTAGCTGGGACTGTAGCTGGAACTGGGACTGGGACTGTAGCTGGGACTGTAGCTGTAGCTGGGACTGTAGCTGGAACTGGGACTGTAGCTGGGACTGTAGCTGGAACTGGGACTGTAGCTGGAACTGGGACTGTAGCTGGGACTGTAGCTGGAACTGGGACAGTAGCTGGGACTGTAGCTGGAACTGGGACTGGGACTGTAGCTGGAACTGGGACAGTAGCTGGGACTGTAGCTGGAACAGGGACTGTAGCTGGGACTGGGACTGTAGCTGGAACTGGGACTGTAGCTGGGACTGGGACTGTAGCTGGAACTGGGACTGGGACTGGAACTGGGACTGTAGCAGTAACTGGGACTGGGACTGTAGCTGGAACTGTAGCTGGGACTTTAGCTGGAACTGGGACTGGGACTGTAGCTGGGACTGTAGCTGGGACTGTAGCTGTAGCTGGGACTGTAGCTGGGACTGTAGCTGGGTCTGGGACTGTAGCTGGAACTGGGACTGTAGCTGGGACTGGGACTGGAACTGTAGCTGGGACTGTAGCTGGAACTGGGACTGTAGCTGGAACTGTAGCTGGGACTGGGACTGTAGCTGGAACTGGGACTGTAGCTGGGACTGTAGCTGGGACTGTAGCAGTAACTGGGACTGGGAATGTAGCTGGAACTGTAGCTGGAACTGTAGCTGGCACTGGGACTGGGACTGTAGCTGGGTCTGGGACTGTAGCTGGGATTGGGACTGTAGCTGGGACTGGGACTGGGACTGTAGCTGGAACTGTAGCTGGAACTGTAGCTGGAACTGTAGCTGGCACTGGGACTGGGACTGTAGCTGGAACTGGGACTGTAGCTGGAACTGGGACAGTAGCTGGGACTGTAGCTGGAACTGGGACTGGGACTGTAGCTGGGACTGTAGCTGTAGCTGGGACTGTAGCTGGAACTGGGACTGTAGCTGGGACTGTAGCTGGAACTGGGACTGTAGCTGGATCTGGGACTGTAGCTGGGACTGTAGCTGGAACTGGGACAGTAGCTGGGACTGTAGCTGGAACTGGGACTGGGACTGTAGCTGGAACTGGGACAGTAGCTGGGACTGTAGCTGGAACAGGGACTGTAGCTGGGACTGGGACTGTAGCTGGAACTGGGACTGTAGCTGGGACTGGGACTGTAGCTGGAACTGGGACAGTAGCTGGGACTGTAGCTGGAACTGGGACTGGGACTGTAGCTGGGAATGTAGCTGTAGCTGGGACTGTAGCTGGAACTGGGACTGTAGCTGGGACTGTAGCTGGAACTGGGACTGTAGCTGGAACTGGGACTGTAGCTGGGACTGTAGCTGGGACTGTAGCAGTAACTGGGACTGGGACTGTAGCTGGAACTGTAGCTGGGACTGTAGCTGGAACTGGGACTGGGACTGTAGCTGGGACTGTAGCTGTAGCTGGGACTGTAGCTGGAACTGGGACTGTAGCTGGGACTGTAGCTGGAACTGGGACTGTAGCTGGAACTGGGACTGTAGCTGGGACTGTAGCTGGGACTGTAGCAGTAACTGGGACTGGGACTGTAGCTGGAACTGTAGCTGGGACTTTAGCTGGAACTGGGACTGGGACTGTAGCTGGGACTGTAGCTGGGACTTTAGCTGGGATTGTAGCTGGAACTGTAGCTGGGACTTTAGCTGGAACTGTAGCTGGAACTGGGACTGGGACTGTAGCTGGAACTGGGACTGTAGCTGGCACTGGGACTGTAGCTGAGACTGTAGCTGGGTCTGGGACTGTAGCTGGGACTGGGACTGTAGCTGGGACTGTAGCTGGGATATTAGCTGTAACTGGGACTGTAGCTGGAACTGTAGCTGGAACTGTAGCTGGAACTGTAGCTGGCACTGGGACTTGGACTGTAGCTGGGTCTGGGACTGTAGCTGGGATTGGGACTGTAGCTGGGACTGGGACTGTAGCTGGGACTGGGACTGTAGCTGGAACTGGGACTGTAGCTGGGACTGGGACTGTAGCTGGAACTGGGACAGTAGCTGGGACTGTAGCTGGAACTGGGACTGGGACTGTAGCTGGGACTGTAGCTGTAGCTGGGACTGTAGCTGGAACTGGGACTGTAGCTGGGACTGTAGCTGGAACTGGGACTGTAGCTGGAACTGGGACTGTAGCTGGGACTGTAGCTGGAACTGGGACAGTAGCTGGGACTGTAGCTGGAACTGGGACTGGGACTGTAGCTGGAACTGGGACAGTAGCTGGGACTGTAGCTGGAACAGGGACTGTAGCTGGGACTGGGACTGTAGCTGGAACTGGGACTGTAGCTGGGACTGGGACTGTAGCTGGAACTGGGACAGTAGCTGGGACTGTAGCTGGAACTGGGACTGGGACTGTAGCTGGGAATGTAGCTGTAGCTGGGACTGTAGCTGGAACTGGGACTGTAGCTGGGACTGTAGCTGGAACTGGGACTGTAGCTGGAACTGGGACTGTAGCTGGGACTGTAGCTGGGACTGTAGCAGTAACTGGGACTGGGACTGTAGCTGGAACTGTAGCTGGGACTGTAGCTGGAACTGGGACTGGGACTGTAGCTGGGACTGTAGCTGTAGCTGGGACTGTAGCTGGAACTGGGACTGTAGCTGGGACTGTAGCTGGAACTGGGACTGTAGCTGGAACTGGGACTGTAGCTGGGACTGTAGCTGGGACTGTAGCAGTAACTGGGACTGGGACTGTAGCTGGAACTGTAGCTGGGACTTTAGCTGGAACTGGGACTGGGACTGTAGCTGGGACTGTAGCTGGGACTTTAGCTGGGATTGTAGCTGGAACTGTAGCTGGGACTGTAGCTGGAACTGTAGCTGGAACTGGGACTGGGACTGTAGCTGGAACTGGGACTGTAGCTGGCACTGGGACTGTAGCTGAGACTGTAGCTGGGTCTGGGACTGTAGCTGGGACTGGGACTGTAGCTGGGACTGTAGCTGGGATATTAGCTGTAACTGGGACTGTAGCTGGAACTGTAGCTGGAACTGTAGCTGGAACTGTAGCTGGCACTGGGACTTGGACTGTAGCTGGGTCTGGGACTGTAGCTGGGATTGGGACTGTAGCTGGGACTGTAGCTGGGACATTAGCTGGAACTGTAGCTGGAACTGTAGCTGGAACTGTAGCTGGCACTGGGACTGGGACTGTAGCTGGAACTGGGACTGTAGCTGGAACTGGGACTGTAGCTGGGACTGTAGCTGGAACTGTAGCTGGGACTGTAGCTGGAACTGGGACTGTAGCTGGAACTGTAGCTGGGCCTGGGACTGTAGCTGGAACTGGGACTGTAGCTGGAACTGGGACTGTAGCTGGAACTGTAGCTGGGTCTGGGACTGTAGCTGGAACTGGGACTGTAGCTGGGACTGGGACTGGAACTGTAGCTGGGACTGTAGCTGGAACTGGGACTGTAGCTGGAACTGTAGCTGGGACTGGGACTGTAGCTGGAACTGGGACTGTAGCTGGGACTGTAGCTGGGACTGTAGCAGTAACTGGGACTGGGAATGTAGCTGGAACTGTAGCTGGGAATGTAGCTGGGACTGGGACTGTAGCTGGAACTGGGACTGTAGCTGGGACTGTAGCTGGAACTGTAGCTGGGACTGTAGCAGTAACTGGGACTGGGACTGTAGCTGGAACTGGGACTGTAGCTGGAACTGGGACTGTAGCTGGAACTGTAGCAGTAACTGGGACTGGGACTGTAGCTGGAACTGGGACTGTAGCTGGGACTGGGACTGGGACTGTAGCAGTAACTGGGACTGGGACTGTAACTGGAACTGTAGCTGGGACTTTAGCTGGATCTGGGACTGTAGCTGGAACTGGGACTGGAACTGGGACTGTAGCTGGGACTGTAGCTGGGACTGTAGCTGAGACTGTAGCTGGAACTGTAGCTGGAACTGTAGCTGGAACTGTAGCTGGCACTGGGACTGGGACTGTAGCTGGAACTGGGACTGTAGCTGGCACTGGGACTGTAGCTGAGACTGTAGCTGGGTCTGGGACTGTAGCTGGGACTGGGACTGTAGCTGGGACTGTAGCTGGGATATTAGCTGTAACTGGGACTGTAGCTGGAACTGTAGCTGGAACTGGGACTGGAACTGTAGCTGGCACTGGGACTTGGACTGTAGCTGGGTCTGGGACTGTAGCTGGGATTGGGACTGTAGCTGGGACTGTAGCTGGGACATTAGCTGGAACTGTAGCTGGAACTGTAGCTGGAACTGTAGCTGAAACTGGGACTGGGACTGTAGCTGGAACTGGGACTGTAGCTGGAATGGGACTGTAAAGCTGGGAACTGTAGCTGGAACTGTACTGGGACTTGTAGCTGGAACTGGGACTGTAGCTGGAACTGTAGCTGGGCCTGGGACTGTAGCTGGAAATCACAAATAACACTATATTTATAACTGGGACTGTAGCTGGAACTGGGACTGTAGCTGGAACTGTAGCTGGGTCTGGGACTGTAGCTGGAACTGGGACTGTAGCTGGGACTGGGACTGGAACTGTAGTGGGGACTGTAGCTGGAACTGGGACTGTAGCTGGAACTGTAGCTGGGACTGGGATACTGTAGCTGGACAACTGGGACATTCAACTTATTGTCCCCACAACCTTCCCTAACTACATAGACACCCCCCTTGGGACTGTAGCTGGGACTCCCTGTAGCAGTAACTGGGACTAACACCGCTCTCTCGCCCCAGGGAATGTAGCTGGATACTGTAGCTGGGAATGTAGCTGGGACTGGGACTGTAGCTGGAACTGGGACTGTAGCTGGGACTGTAGCTGGAACTGTAGCTGGGACTGTAGCAGTAACTGGGACTGGGACTGTAGCTGGAACTGGGACTGTAGCTGGAACTGGGACTGTAGCTGGAACTGTAGCAGTAACTGGGACTGGGACTGTAGCTGGAACTGGGACTGTAGCTGGGACTGGGACTGGGACTGTAGCAGTAACTGGGACTGGGACTGTAACTGGAACTGTAGCTGGGACTTTAGCTGGATCTGGGACTGTAGCTGGAACTGGGACTGGAACTGGGACTGTAGCTGGGACTGTAGCTGGGACTGTAGCTGGGACTGTAGCTGGAACTGTAGCTGGAACTGTAGCTGGAACTGTAGCTGGCACTGGGACTGGGACTGTAGCTGGAACTGGGACTGTAGCTGGGACTGTAGCTGGGAATGGGACTGTAGCTGGAACTGGGACTGTAGCTGGAACTGTAGCTGGGACTGTAGCTGGGACTGTAGCAGTAACTGGGACTGGGTAAACTGTAGCTGGAACTGTAGCTGGGGGACTGGGATTTAGCAGCTGGAACTGGGAAACTGTAGTGTGAACTGGGACTGTAGCTGGGACTGTAGCTGACTGTAGCAGCAGTAACTGGACTGGGACTGCGTCGGGACTGTAGCTTTTGGAACTGTAGCTGGACTGTAGCTGGAACTGGGACTGTAGCTGGACCTTGTAGCTGGAACTGGGACTGTAGCTGGGAACTGGGACTGTAGCTGGATCCCTGTAGCTGGAACTGGACTGGGACTGGGACTGATATAGGACTGTAGCTGGGTGATGGACTGTAGCTGGGACTGGGACTGTAGCTGGAACTGGTGGGGACTGTAGCTGGGACTGTAGCTGGGGACTGGGACTGTAGCTGGAACTGGGAAAACTGTAGCTGGAACTGTAGCTGGGACTGTATCTGGAACTGGGACACTGTAGCTGGAACTGTAGCTGGAACTGGGACTGGGACTGTAGCTGGAACTGGGACTGGGACTGTAGCTGGGACTGGGACTGTAGCTGGAACTGTAGCTGGGACTTTAGCTGGAACTGGGACTGGGACTGTAACTGGGACTGGGACTGTAGCTGGAACTGGGACTGTAGCTGGAACTGGGACTGTAGCTGGAACTGTAGCTGGAACTTGGACTGGGACTGGGACTGTAGCTGGGTCTGGGACTGTAGCTGGAACTGGGACTGTAGCTGGGACTGTAGCTGGGACTGTAGCAGTAACTGGGACTGGGACTGTAGCTGGAACTGGGACTGGGACTTTAGCTGGAACTGGGACTGGGACTGTAACTGGGACTGGGACTGTAGCTGGAACTGGGACTGTAGCTGGAACTGGGACTGTAGCTGGAACTGGGACTGTAGCTGGAACTGTAGCTGGAACTGGGACTGGGACTGGGACTGTAGCTGGGACTGGGACTGTAGCTGGAACTGGGACTGTAGCTGGGACTGTAGCTGGGACTGGGACTGTAGCTGGAACTGGGACTGTAGCTGGAACTGTAGCTGGAACTGGGACTGGGACTGGGACTGTAGCTGGGACTGGGACTGTAGCTGGAACTGGGACTGTAGCTGGGACTGTAGCTGGGACTGGGACTGTAGCTGGAAATGTAGCTGGGGCTGTAGCTGGGTCTGGGACTGGGACTGTAGCTGGGACTGTAGCTGTGACTGGGACTGGGACTGTAGCTGGAACTGGGACTGTAGCTGGGACTGGGACTGGGACTGGGACTGTAGATGGGAGTGTAGCTGGAACTGGGACTGTAGCTGGAACTGTAGATGGGAGTGTAGCTGGAACTGGGACTGTAGCTGGAACTGGGACTGTAGCTGGGACTGTAGAAGGGAGTGTAGCTGGAACTGGGACTGTAGCTGGAACTGTAGATGGGAGTGTAGCTGGAACTGGGACTGTAGCTGGGACTGGGTCTGGGACTGGGATTGTAGCTGGAACTGTAGCTGTGACTGGGACTGGGACTGGGACTGTAGCTGGAACTGTAGATGGGACTGGGACTGGGACTGGGACTGTAGCTGGAACTGGGACTGGAGCTGGAACTGGGACTGGGACTTGAGCTGGAACTGGGACTGTAGCTGGAACTGGGACTGGGACTGGGACTGGGACTGTAGCTGGAACTGGGACTGGGACTGGAGCTGGAACTGGGACTGGGACTGGGACTGTAGCTGGGACTGGGACTGGAACTGGAACTGTAGCTGGGACTGTAGCTGGAACTGGGACTGTAGCTGGAACTGGGACTGTAGCTGGAACTGTAGCTGGGACTGGGACTGGGACTGTAGCTGGAACTGGGACTGGGACTGGAGCTGGAACTGGGACTGGGACTGGAGCTGGGACTGGGCCTGGGACTGGGACTGGGACTGTAGCTGGGTGGGGAGCTGGAATTGGGACTGGGACTGTAGCTGGGACTGTAGCTGGAACTGGGACTGGGACTGTAGCAGTAAATGGGACTGGGACTGTAGCTGGAACTGTAGCTGGGACTTTAGCTGGAACTGGGACTGGGACTGTAGCTGGGACTGGGACTGTAGCTGGACCTGTAGCTGGAACTGGGACTGTAGCTGGAACTGGGACTGTAGCTGGAACTGTAGCTGGAACTGGGACTGGGACTGTAGCTGGGTCTGGGACTGTAGCTGGGACTGGGACTGTAGCTGGAACTGGGACTGTAGCTGGGACTGTAGCTGGGACTGGGACTGTAGCTGGAACTGTAGCTGGAACTGGGACTGGGACTGTAGCTGGAACTGGGACTGTAGCTGGAACTGTAGCTGGAACTGGGACTGGGACTGTAGCTGGAACTGGGACTGTAGCTGGAACTGTAGCTGGAACTGGGACTGGGACTGCAGCTGGAACTGGGACTGGGACTGTAGCTGGGACTGGGACTGTAGCTGGAACTGTAGCTGGGACTTTAGCTGGAACTGGGACTGGGACTGTAACTGGGACTGGGACTGTAGCTGGAATTGGGACTGTAGCTGGAACTGGGACTGTAGCTGGAACTGTAGCTGGAACTGGGACTGGGACTGGGACTGTAGCTGGGTCTGGGACTGTAGCTGGAACTGGGACTGTAGCTGGGACTGTAGCTGGGACTGTAGCAGTAACTGGGACTGGGACTGTAGCTGGAACTGGGACTGGGACTTTAGCTGGAACTGGGACTGGGACTGTAACTGGGACTGGGACTGTAGCTGGAACTGGGACTGTAGCTGGAACTGGGACTGTAGCTGGAACTGGGACTGTAGCTGGAACTGTAGCTGGAACTGGGACTGGGACTGGGACTGTAGCTGGGACTGGGACTGTAGCTGGAACTGGGACTGTAGCTGGGACTGTAGCTGGGACTGGGACTGTAGCTGGAACTGGGACTGTAGCTGGAACTGTAGCTGGAACTGGGACTGGGACTGGGACTGGGACTGTAGCTTGGACTGGGACTGTAGCTGGAACTGGGACTGTAGCTGGGACTGTAGCTGGGACTGGGACTGTAGCTGGAAATGTAGCTGGGGCTGTAGCTGGGTCTGGGACTGGGACTGTAGCTGGGACTGTAGCTGTGACTGGGACTGGGACTGTAGCTGGAACTGGGACTGTAGCTGGGACTGGGACTGGGACTGGGACTGTAGATGGGAGTGTAGCTGGAACTGGGACTGTAGCTGGAACTGTAGATGGGAGTGTAGCTGGAACTGGGACTGTAGCTGGAACTGGGACTGTAGCTGGGACTGTAGAAGGGAGTGTAGCTGGAACTGGGACTGTAGCTGGAACTGTAGATGGGAGTGTAGCTGGAACTGGGACTGTAGCTGGGACTGGGTCTGGGACTGGGACTGTAGCTGGAACTGTAGCTGTGACTGGGACTGGGACTGTAGCTGGAACTGTAGATGGGACTGGGACTGGGACTGGGACTGTAGCTGGAACTGGGACTGGAGCTGGAACTGGGACTGGGACTTGAGCTGGAACTGGGACTGTAGCTGGAACTGGGACTGGGACTGGGACTGGGACTGTAGCTGGAACTGGGACTGGGACTGGAGCTGGAACTGGGACTGGGACTGGCACTGTAGCTGGGACTGGGACTGGAACTGGAACTGTAGCTGGGACTGTAGCTGGAACTGGGACTGTAGCTGGAACTGTAGCTGGGACTGGGACTGGGACTGTAGCTGGAACTGGGACTGGGACTGGAGCTGGGACTGGGCCTGGGACTGGGACTGTAGCTGGGACTGTAGCTGGAATTGGGACTGGGACTGTAGCTGGGACTGTAGCTGGAACTGGGACTGGGACTGGAGCTGGGACTGTAGCTGGAACTGGGCCTGGGACTGGGACTGTAGCTGGGACTGTAGCTGGAATTGGGACTGGGACTGTAGCTGGGACTGTAGCTGGAACTGGGACTGGGACTGGAGCTGGGACTGTAGCTGGAACTGGGCCTGGGACTGGGACTGTAGCTGGGACTGTAGCTGGAATTGGGACTGGGACTGTAGCTGGGACTGGGACTGGGACTGGAGCTGGGACTGTAGCTGGAACTGGGCCTGGGACTGTAGCTGGATCTGGGACTGGGACTGGAGCTGGAACTGGGACTGGGACTGGGACTGTAGCTGGAACTGGGACTGGGACTGGGACTGTAGCTGGAACTGGGACTGGGACTGGAGCTGGGACTGGGACTGGGACTGTAGCTGGAACTGGGACTGGGACTGGAGCTGGGGCTGTAGCTGGAACTGGGACTGGGACTGGAGCTGGGACTGGGACTGGGACTGTAGCTGGAACTGGGACTGGGACTGGAGCTGGGACTGTAGCTGGAACTGGGCCTGGGACTGGGACTGTAGCTGGGACTGTAGCTGGAATTGGGACTGGGACTGTAGCTGGGACTGTAGCTGGAACTGAGACTGGGACTGTAGCTGGAACTGGGACTGGGACTGTAGCTGGAACTGGGACTGTAGCTGGAACTGGGACTGTAGCTGGAACTGTAGCTGGGACTGGGACTGGGACTGTAGCTGGAACTGGGACTGGGACTGGAGCTGGGACTGGGCCTGGGACTGGGACTGTAGCTGGGACTGTAGCTGGAATTGGGACTGGGACTGTAGCTGGGACTGTAGCTGGAACTGGGACTGGGACTGGAGCTGGGACTGTAGCTGGAACTGGGCCTGGGACTGGGACTTTAGCTGGGACTGTAGCTGGAATTGGGACTGGGACTGTAGCTGGGACTGTAGCTGGAACTGGGACTGGGACTGGAGCTGGGACTGTAGCTGGAACTGGGCCTGGGACTGGGACTGTAGCTGGGACTGTAGCTGGAATTGGGACTGGGACTGTAGCTGGAACTGGGACTGTAGCTGGAACTGGGACTGGGACTGGGACTGTAGCTGGGACTGGGACTGGGACTGGAGCTGGGACTGTAGCTGGAACTGGGCCTGGGACTGTAGCTGGAACTGGGACTGGGACTGGAGCTGGAACTGGGCCTGGGACTGTAGCTGGAACTGGGACTGGGACTGGAGCTGGGACTGGGACTGGGACTGTAGCTGGAACTGGGCCTGGGACTGTAGCTGGAACTGGGACTGGGACTGGGACTGGAGCTGGGACTGGGACTGGGACTGTAGCTGGAACTGGGACTGGGACTGGAGCTGGGACTGTAGCTGGAACTGGGCCTGGGACTGGGACTGTAGCTGGGACTGTAGCTGGAACTGGGACTGGGACTGTAGCTGGAACTGGGACTGGGACTGTAGCTGGAACTGGGACTGGGACTGTAGCTGGGACTGTAGCTGGGACTGTAGCTGGGACTGTAGCTGGAATTGGGACTGGGACTGTAGCTGGAACTGGGACTGGGACTGTAGCTGGAATTGGGACTGGGACTGTAGCTGGGACTGTAGCTGGGACTGTAGCTGGAACTGGGACTGGGACTGTAGCTGGAACTGGGACTGGGACTGTAGCTGGGACTGTAGCTGGGACTGTAGCTGGAATTGGGACTGGGACTGTAGCTGGGACTGGAGCTGGGACTGGGACTGGGACTGGGACTGTAGCTGGGACTGTAGCTGGAATTGGGACTGGGACTGTAGCTGTAGCTGGTTCTGTAGCTGGAACTGGGACTGTAGCTGGGACTGGGACTGTAGCTGGGACTGTACCTGTAGCTGGAACTGGGCCTGGGACTGGGACTGGGACTGTAGCTTTCCGGCCTTGATGATAGGCTGGAGAAGGCAGATCTGATTGAATCCCGGCCTTGATGATAGGCTGGAGAAGGCAGATCTGATTGAATCCCAGCCTTGATGATAGGCTGGAGATGGCAGATCTGATTGAATCCCGGCCTTGATGATAGGCTGGAGAAGGCAGATCTGATTGAATCCCAGCCTTGATGATAGGCTGGAGATGGCAGATCTGATTGAATCCCAGCCTTGATGATAGGCTGGAGATGGCAGATCTGATTGAATCCCGGCCTTGATGATAGGCTGGAGAAGGCAGATCTGATTGAATCCCAGCCTTGATGATAGGCTGGAGATGGCAGATCTGATTGAATCCCGGCCTTGATGATAAGCTGGAGAAGGCAGATCTGATTGAATCTAGGCCTAAATCTATTTATGGTGAAAATATGCTTTCTGGTGTGAAGAATGTCTACATGCAAAATTCTAATTCCTAATAGTTTGTGTATTATCCAGGAATCAGATAAGTGAGATGACATACAGTGGCTTGCGAAAGTATTCACCCCCTTGGCATTTTTCCTATTTTGTTGCCTTACAACCTGGAATTAAAATAGATTTTTGGGGGGTTTGTATCATTTGATTTACACATGCCTACCACTTTGAAGATGGATGCAAAATATGTTTGGGGGTGAAACAAACAAGAAATATGATTTTTTTTTAACAGAAAACTTAAACGTGCATAACTATTCACCCCCCCAAAGTCAATACTTTGTAGGGCCACCATTTGTAGCAATTACAGCTGCAAGTCTCTTGGGGTATGTCTCTATAAGCTTGGCACATCTAGCCACTGGGATTTTTGCCCATTCTTCAAAGGCAAAACTGCTCCAGCTCCTTCAAGTTGGATTGGTTCTGCTGGTGTACAGTAATCTTTAAGTCATACCACAGAGTCTCAATTGGATTGAGGTCTGGGCTTTGACTAGGCCATTCCAAGACATTTAAATGTTTCCCCTTAAACCACTCAAGTGTTGCTTTAGCAGTATGCTTAGGGTCATTGTCCTGCTGGAAGGTGAACCTCCGTCCCAGTCTCAAATCTCTGGAAGACAAACAGGTTTCCCTCAAGAATTTCCCTGTATATAGCGCCATCCATCATTCCTTCAATTCTGACCAGTTTCCCAGTCCCTGCCGATGAAAAACATCCCCACAGCATGATGCTGCCACCACTATGCTTCACGGGGATGTTGTTCTCGGGGTGATGAGAGATGTTGGGTTTGCGCCAGACATAGCGTATTCCTTGATGGCCAAAAAGCTAAATTTTAGTCTCATCTGACCAGAGTACCTTCTTCCATATGTTTGGGGAGTCTCCCACATGCCTTTTGGCAAACACCAAACGTGTTTGCTTATTCTTTTTTCTTTAAGAAATGGCTTTTTTCTGGCCACTCTTCCGTAAAGCCCAGCTCTGTGGAGTGTACGGCTTATTGTGGTCCTATGGACAGATACTCCAATCTCCGCTGTGGAGCTTTGCAGCTGCTTCAGGGTTATCTTTGGTCTCTTTGTTGCCTCTCTGATTAATGCCCTCCTTGCCTGGTCCGTGAGTTTTGATGGGAGGCCTTCTCTTGGCAGGTTTGTTGTGGTGCCATATGCTTTCCATTTTGTAATAATGAATTTAATGGTGCTCTGTGGAATGTTCAAAGTTTCTGATATTTTTTTATAACCCAACCCTGATCTGTACTTCTCCACAAATTTGTCCCTGACCTGTTTGGAGAGCTCCTTGGTCTTCATGGTGCCACTTGCTTGGTGGTGCCCCTTGCTTAGTGGTGTTACAGACTCTGGGGCCTTTCAGAACAGGTGTATATATACTGAGATCATGTGACAGATCATGTGACACTTAGATTGCACACAGGTGGACTAAATTTAACTAAGTATGTGACTTCTGAAGCTAATTGGTTGCACCAGATCTTATTTAGGGGCTTCATAGCAAAGCGGGTGAATATGCACGGACCATGTTTCCGTTATTTATTTTTTAGAATTTATTGAAACAAGTTATATTTTTTTCATTTCACTTCACCAATTTTAACTATTTTTTGTATGTCCATTACATGAAATCCAAATAAATATCAATTTAAAAATGCCAAGGGGGATGAGTACTTTTGCAAGGCACTGTATGTTGTGTGTTTTCAGAAATGCTGCATGTCTTGATATGTTCAGTTAAATCCCCCAGGGAATTGAGTTATTCATCTCTTTAACATTATGACAGTTGCTCAATTTTACATGTTTTTTTTTCGTATATTTTTTAAAATCATTTTATCTGATTATTGTTAAATGAATAAGATCCAAAGAGGAAAATATACATACCATATCAGTGGCAGCAGCAGTTCTCTGTTAAGAATCCATTTAAAGATTAAAATCCACTTGGAAAGTGATTTCTGAATTTAAACTGTTTTCGTTTTTTTTTATAAATCATAGTGAGCCTGGGCTGAGAGGGCTTCTATTGTGTGTCTTACTTTGGAAGAGCTTTTTCCACCACTGCTCATGTGTTAAAAGCGTTGAATCCAAAAGCCGGCTTAAATATAATCCTCCAACTAAACTTTCTTTTGAGAAAGCTAAGAGGGGCTTTTTAGGTTTACAATCACTTTCTCCTTTATCTGGCCGAACATGACTGTAACCCAGGATCTCCTATGAGCTAGGGCCATTCTCTCTCTCTCTCTCTCTCTCTCTCTCTCTCTCTCTCTCTCTCTCTCTCTCTCTCTCTCTCTCTCTCTCTCTCTCTCTCTCTCTCTCTCTCTCTCTCTCTCTCTCTCTCTCTCTCCTCTCTCTCTCTCTCTCTCTCTCTACTCTCTCTACTCTATCTCTCTCTCTCTCTCTCTTTCTCTCTCTATCTCTTTTCGCTCTCTCTCGCTCTCTCCCTCTCTCTCTCTATCTCTTTTCGCTCTCTCTCGCTCTCTATCTCTTTTCGCTCTCTCTCTATCTCTCTCTCGCTCTCTCCTCTCTCTATCTCTTTTCTCTCTCTCTCTCTCTCTCTCTCTATCTCTCTCTCTCTCTCTCTCTCTCTCTCTCACTCTCACTCTCTATCTCTTCTCTCTCAGTTCAAATAAGGGCCATTTCAAATGTTATTTAATTGGCTATGTACAGCATTGTAACACATCTCTGTCCTATCAGCTAGGGTCCTCTCTCTCTCTCTGACCTTTCAGCTAGGGTTCCTCTCTCTCTCTCTGTCCTAGCAGCTAGGGTTCCTCTCTCTCTCTCTCTCTCTCTGACCTTTCAGCTAGGGTCCTCTCTCTCTCTCTCTCTGTCCTATCAGCAAGGGTTCCTCTCTCTCTCTCTCTGACCTTTCAGCTAGGGTTCCTCTCTCTCTCTCTCTGACCTTTCAGCTAGTGTTCCTCTCTCTCTCTCTGACTTAGCAGCTAGGGTTCCTCTCTCGCTCTCTGACCTTTCAGCTAGGGTTGCCTCTCTCGCTCTCTGACCTAGCAGCTATGGTTCCTCTCTCTCTCTCTCTGACCTTTCAGCTAGGGTTCCTCTCTCTCTCTCTGTCCTAGCAGCTAGGGTTCCTCTCTCTCTCTGACCTTTCAGGTAGGGTTCCTCTCTCTCTCTCTCTCTCTCTCTGAGCTAGCAGCTAGGGTTCCTAGCAATTTTTATTGTTTATTTCACTTTTGTTTATTATCTACTTCACTTGCTTTGGCCATGTTAACATATGTTCCCCATGCCAATAAAGCCATTAAATTAAAATTTAATTTAATTTAATTTCAGAGCGAGAGAGGGACACAGAGAGAGAGAGAGAGAGAGAGAGAGAGAGAGAGAGAGAGAGAGAGAGAGAGAGAGAGAGAGAGAGAGAGAGAGAGAGAGAGAGAGAGAGCAGACGAGCTCCCACGTTTCTCAGCATGTTTTTACAAAAATATAGATTTAGAGTTAGATAAACATGGATTTTTCAGCAAGGACATATACAGGATACTACCCTCCACAACATAACCTACACTCCAAATCAACTCCAGGATACTACCCTCCACAACATAACCTACACTCCAAATCAACTCAAGGATACTAGCCTCCACAACATAACCTACACTCCAAATCAACTCCAGGATACTACCCTCCACAACATAACCTACACTCCAAATCAACTCCAGGATACTACCCTCCACAACATAACCTACACTCCAAATCAACTCCAGGATACTACCCTCCACAACATAACCTACACTCCAAATCAACTCCAGGATACTACCCTCCACAACATAACCTACACTCCAAATCAACTCCAGGATACTACCCTCCACAACATAACCTCCACTCCAAATCAACTCCAGGATACTACCCTCCACAACATAACCTACACTCCAAATCAACTCCAGGATACTACCCTCCACAACATAACCTACACTCCAAATCAAAACTCCAAACCTACAACCTGATTTTGGACAAAATTACTTTGAAGGATTCCTATTACCAGAGATCCTACTGTTAATATATACAGTAAATGCTCTGCCAAGCAAACAACAGAAACCTGAAAACACCATCCAACCTGGAACTGAGTGAGTAATGTTTAGACTGCAGCTACTTTTACAACCAATTAGGAACATACACTACAATTATATATTTTACTTTATAAGGACTGAATGCTAAGTTACTTCAATTAGCACTGAGGTGTGAAGTGAGAGGTGTCGAAGCCCGTGAGCCCAACAATGGCAGGAGAGTTCCACAGCCTATCCCAACCAAATGCAGATGCCTTTGAAGCCCCCTCCCGCTGCTCAGAGGTTATTAGCATACAGTACCCTCTGGATGTAAAAAAATTATAAGCCACGAAAACAGTACAAAAAGAAAGTCCTTATGGAAAATCAAGAGACACTTTTTGCTGACTTTTATAAAAATGGAAACATAAGCAACTTCATTTTCCACACAGACATCCCCTGGCATGGCGCAATGCTATATTAACACACTACCCCTCTGTTAAGAGGGGGGGTGTTAGCGATGGGTGGAAACTCAGGATACTAGACAACGAGGACTCTGAGTCAGCCAATATAAATCTGTACAAGTCTGGAACAGTATTGGTACAGGGCAACCCCAAACAGTTTCAGCTGAACTTTCACCTAATCAAATAAATAGCTCAGCAGGAGAAGCTATCCCTTGAGAAAGATGCTCCCACCCCGAGCGGGTCAGACCAGACCTCCGGAACATTATATAACCCCACGGACGAGCAACCCCAAGCGGAAAGTCAACTTCCCAGCACAGAGTACTACTCCCTCATTGAAATGAAGGATAAATTCACCCAGCTGGATGTAAGGCAGGTGGAGCTGTAACAGCAGGTGAACACACTCCAGTCAGCACAGACCCAGACAACAGTCCAGCACAACAACACCCCCTTAACTAGACCTGGAGAGCTGGAGGTAGAGATAGACATGTCTGCACTCTGGAATGTGGTGAGACAACATCAACGGGAGAAAGAGCAGGAGCAGGAGAAGAACAGAGCACTAGAGGAGAGGATCAGAGTGCTGGACGAGAAGGTGAGGGGGATGGCATGTGACAGAGAACAACCCTTTAGATAGCTGGCCAACCCCGCAGAGAAGCCAGCGGAACAGCCCACCTCAGATCCTGGCCAAAGTCTCGACACCGCAGCAGAACAGTACACCCTAGACCCTGACCATAGCCTCGAAACCCCAAGCCCAGGTGATTCCAACCCCTCTGAGCACCCCCCTGTCAGCCGCCCTGATAGCCCTCCTGATGACCCCCCCCCCCCCCCACACCACCTGAGGAAATACACAAGCCACAGATTGTACTCCTTATGTACTCAAAAGGGAAATACATACAACAAATTAAACTTTTTCCAAAACACATAGTGTCTAAACTCTGGTGTCCAAAAACCCAGCGCACCCTAGACCTTCTGTCTGAGGACCAACTAGGGTCACACAGCCACATAATAATACACACAGGCACAAACGACCTGAGAACACAGCAGGAAAGGGTGGCCACAGCACTCAAGGGAGTGATTGAAAAAGCTTCTTCTACTTTCCCCAACGCACAAGTACTTATCTCCACCATGGAAATACTTCCACCCTGCTACCATACAGCAGATAAACACAAGTATTTCCCATGACTGTGCCTCAAAACCAAATGCTTACCTTGCCCACCACTCCACCCTGGACGTGAACAGCCTTTACGGCCAGGTCCACCTATACAAGGCAGCAGTGCCCACCTTCACCCGGACCCTAAAGGATATCACCCTCAACCGCAGCCCCAACACCTCACACAGGAGCAACAGATCAACAGACACCCCGCCCAGACCAGCGAGACACTCTCCCAGACCTGAGAGATCCTGGATTATCCAAGGCCTGAGGTAATCTGCCTTTGGAGCAGGAACTTGGACTTCACCAACGAAATCAGAAATACAGACATTGTCATCCTACAATAAACATGGTATGGAGGAGATGGACCCACTGGTTGCCCTCTAGGTTACAGAGAGCTGGTAGTCCCATCCACCAAACTACCAGGTGTGAAACAGGGAAGGAACTCAGTGGGTATGCTAATTTGGTATAGAGCAGACCTCACTCCATTCACTCCATTCAATTAATCAAAACAGGAACATTTTACATTTGGCTAGTAAAATGTCCTCCTGTGTGCTACCTATATCCCTGCACTAGAATCCCCATACTTTAACTCTACGGGATTGGTGTCCCGTATACGGGACGGTTGAGCTAATGTGCGCTAATTTGATTAGCATGACTGTTGTAAGTAACAGCAAACCTTCCAGGACATAGACATGTCTTACATGGGCAGAAATCTTAAAATCTTGTTAATTGCACCATTATCCCAGAAACCCTAGACCCACTCCAATTTGCATACCTCCCCAACATATCCACAGATTATGCAATCTCTATTGCGCTCCACATTGCCTTTTCACACCTGGACAAACGGAACACCTATATGAGAATGCTATTCATTGACTACAGCTCAGCGCTCAACACCATATTTTTATTTATTTATTTATTTCACCTTTATTTAACCAGGTAAGCCAGTTGAGAACAAGTTCTCATTTACAACTGCGACCTGGCCAAGATAAAGCAAAGCAGTGCGATAAAAACAACAACAACACAGAGTTACATATGGAATAAAGAAAACGTACAGTCAATAACACAATAGAAAATCTATATACAGTGTGTGCAAATGTAGTAAGTTATGGAGGTAAGGCAATAAATAGGCCATAGTGCAAAATAATTACAATTTATATTAACACTGGAGTGATAGATGTGTAGAAGATAGAGATACTGGGGTGCAAATGAGAAAAATATATAACAATGTAAATAACAATATGGGGATGAGGTAGTTGGGTGGGCTAATTACAGATGGGCTGTGTACAGGTGCAGTGATCGGTAAGCTGCTCTGACAACTGATGCTTAAAGTTAGTGAGGGAGATAAGTGTCTCCAGCTTCAGAGATTTTTGCAATTCGTTCCAGTCATTTGCAGCAGAGAACTGGAAGGAATGGCGGCCAAAGGAGGTGTTGGCTTTGGGGATGACCAGTGAGATATACCTGCTGGAATGCAAACTACTGGTGGGTGTTGCTATGGTGACCAATGATCTAAGATAAGGCGGGATTTGCCTAGAAGTGATTTATAGATGACCTGGAGCCAGTGGGTTTGGCGATGAATATGTAGTGAGGGCCAGCCAACGAGAGCGTACAGGTCACAATGGTGGGTAGTATATGGGGCTTTGGTGACAAAACGGATGGCACTGTGATAGACTACATCCAATTTGCTGAGTAGAGTGTTGGAAGCTATTTTGTAAATGACATCGCCGAAGTCAAGGACCGGTATCTCCTGAGTGGCGCAGTGGTCTAAGGCACTGCATCGCAGTGCTAACTGTGCCACTAGAGATCCTGGTTCGAATCCAGGCTCTGTCGCAGCCGGCCGCGATCGGGAGACTCATGGGCAGGGCACAATTGGCCCAGGGTAGGGGAGGGAATGGCCGGCAGGGATGTAGCTCAGTTGATAGAGCATGGCGTTTGCAACGCCAGGGTTGTGGGTTCGATTCCCATGGGGGGCCAGTATAAAAATAAATATATATATATATGTATTCACTAACTGTAAGTCACTCTGGATAAGAGCGTCTGCTAAATGACTAAAATGTAAATGTAGGATAGTCAGTTTGGCAGCATGAGTGAAGGAGGCTTTGTTGCGAAATAGGAAACCGATTCTAGATTTAACTTTGGATTGGAGATGCTTAATGTGAGTCTGAAAGGAGAGTTTACGGCCTAACCAGACACCTAGGTATTTGTAGTTGTCCACATATTCTAAGTCAGACCTGCCGAGAGTAGTGATTCTAGTCGGGCAGGCGGGTGCAAGCGGCATTAAATTGAATAGCATTCATTTAGTTTTACTAGCATTTAAGAGCAGTTGGAGGCCACGGAAGGAGTGTTGTATGGCATTGAAGCTCGTTTGGAGGTTTGTTAACACAGTGTCCAATGAAGGGCCAGATGTATACAAAATGGTGTCGTCTGCGTAGAAGTGGATCTGAGAGTCACTAGCAGCAAGAGCGACATCATTGATATACACAGAGAATAGAGTCTGCCTGAGAATTGAACCCTGTGGCACCCCCATAGAGACTGCCAGAGGTCCAGACAACAGGCCCTCCGATTTGACACATTGAACTCTATCTGAGAAGTAGTTGGTGAACCAGGCGAGGCAGTCATTTGAGAAACCAAGGCTATTTAGTCTGCCAATAAGAATGTGGTGATTGACAGAGTCAAAAGCCTTGGCCAGGTCGATGACGACGGCTGCACAGTACTGTCTTTTATCGATCACGGTTATAATATCCTGTAGGACCTTGAGCTTGGCTGAAGTGCACCCATGACCAGCTCAGAAACCAGATTGCATAGCGGAGAAGGTACGGTGGGATTCGAAATGGTCGGTAATCTGTTTGTTAACTTGGCTTTCAAATACTTTCGAAAGGCAGGGCAGGATGGATATAGGTCTGTAACAGTTTGGATCTAGAGTGTCGTCCCCTTTGAAGAGGGGGATGACCGCGTCAGCTTTCCAATCTCTGGGGATCTCAGACGATACGAAAGAGAGGTTGAACAGGCTAGTAATAGGGGTTGCGACAATTTCAGCAGCTAATTTTAGGAAGAAAGGGTCCAGATTGTCTAGCCTAGCTGATTTGTAGAGGTCCAGATTTAGCAGCTCTTTCAGGACATCAGATATCTGAATTTGGGTGAAGGAGAAGTGGGGGGGGGAAGGGGGGGCATGGGCAAGTTGCAGCGGAGGGTGCAGAGCTGGTGGCCGGGGTAGGGGTAGCCATGTCGAAAGCATGGCCAGCCGTAGCAAAATGCTTATTGAAATCCTTGATTATCGTAGATTTATCGGTGGTGACAGTGCTTCCTAGCCTCAGTGCAGTGGGTAGCTGGGAGGAGGTGCTCTTATTCTCCATGGACTTTACAGTGTCCCAAAACCATTTGGAGTTAGTGCTACAGGATGCAAATTTCTGTTTGAAAAAGCCTTTGCTTTCCTAACTGATTGTGTATATTGGTTCCTGACTTCCCTGAAAAGTTACATATCGCGGGAGCTGTTCGATGCTAATGCAGTACGCCACAGGATGTTTTTGTGCTGGTCAAGGGCAGTCAAGTCTGGGGTGAACCAGGGGCTATATCTGTTCTTAGTTCTGATTTTTTTGAATGGGGCATGCTTCTTTAAGATGGAGAGGAAAGCTCTTTTGAAGAACATCCAGGCATCCTCTACTGACAGAATGAGGTCAATATTCTATCCAGGATACCCAGGCCAGGTCAATTAGAAAGGCCTGCTCGCTGAAGTGTTTTAGGGAGCGTTTGACAGTGATGAGGGGTGGACGTTTGACCGTGGACCCATTATAGACGCAGGCAATGAGGCAGTGATCGCTGATATCCTGGTTGAAGACAGCGGAGGTGTATTTAGTGGGTAAATTAGTCAGGATGATATCTATGAGGGTGCCCATGTTTACGGATTAAGGGTTGTAGCTGGTAGGTTCCTTGATAATTTGTGTGAGATTGAGGGCATCTAGTTTAGACTGTAGGACGGCCGGGGTGTTAAGCATATCCCAGTTTAGGTCACCAAGCAGTACGAACTCTGAGGATAGATGGGGGGGAAATCAATTCACATATGGTGTCCAGGGCACAGCTGGGGGCTGAGGGGGGTCTGTAGCAAGCGGCAACAGTGAGAGACTTATTTCTGGAAAGTTAGATTTTTAGATGTAGAAGCTCAAACTGTTTGGGCACAGACCTGGATAGTATGATAGAGCTCTGCAGGCAATCTCTACAGTAGATTGCAACTCCGCCCCCTTTGGCAGTTCTATCTAGATGGAAAATGTTATAGTTCGGGATGGAAATGTCTGAATTTTTGGTGGCCTTCCTAAGCCAAGATTCAGACACTGCTAGAACATCAGGGTTGGCAGAGTGTGCTAACGCAGTGAATAACTCAAACTTGGGAAGGAGGCTTCTGATGTTAACATGCAAGAAACTAAGGCTTTTACGGTTACAGAAGTCAACAAATCATAACGCCTGGGGAGTAGGAGAGATACTGGGGGCTACAGGGCCTGGGTTAGCCTCTACATCACCAGAGGAACAGAGGAGTAGAATAAGGATACGGCTAAAAACTTTAAAAACTGGTATTCTAGTCTGTTGGGTACAGAGACAAAAAGGGGCGTTGTAGAATAGATTCAGGGCATTATGTACAGACAAGGATATGGAAGGATATGAGTACAGTGGAGGTACACCTAAGCATTGGGTAACTATGAAAGAGATAGCATCACTGGAGGTACCGATTGAGCCGGTCTCCGCGTGTATGGGGGGTGGGACAAAGGAGCTCTCTGAGGCTGGTTGAGCTGAACTTGGGGCTCTACAGTGAAATAGTACAATAAGAACTAACCCAAACAGCAATAGGCAAGGCATATTGACATGGGAGAGAGGCATAACGCAATCACAGGTGTTATTCGAGAGGTCTAAGACAACAACTGGTAATGGCGATGAAAGTTTGGGCTGAGGCTAAACAGATAAACAGGATGGGGTACCCTGTAAAGGAACAGTCCAGCAGGCATCAGCTGTGTAGCTGAGTGATCATAAGGTCCAGTGAACAGCACTAAGTAAGTCCGGGAGCAGATCGTAGGCTGCTAAAACACAGGCGAGCAGGAGGCACGGCTATTGATTGCTAGCGGGCCTGGGCAAGCAGATGGATCTTCGTGTCATCGCAACGGGAAGCCTGTTGAAACCACAGTATTTTGTCAGCAGACCAGTCGTGATGGATCGGCGGGCTCCGTGTTGACACTAGGAGGTCCCGTCCGGTTGACAGAGAGGTAGATAGCCGGGAGATGGGCCTGACTCGAAGCTAGCTCAAGGCTAACTGGTACGTTGGGTCAGTGGTGATTAACCAACAACAGCCATTCGGTTGCAGCTAGCTAGTTGCGATTGTCCGGTGTTAAGGTCCAGGTGATTCAGTGATTCCGGCAGAAAATCCGATATGCTCTGGGTCGACAGCACGCTGTGCAGACTGGCCGATAATTGTCCAGGCTAGAGCTGGCTGGTAGGTAGTGCAGGCCACGGACAGAGGTGAAGACCGCTAACGGTGGCTAATAGCAACTAGCTAGTTAGCTGGCTAACTGGCTAGTTTCAGCCGTGGGTTCTTGATAACAATAAAGAAATAATAGAATCCGTTCCACATTGGGTGAGGCGGGTTGCAGGAAAGTATATTTAGTTAAAGGATGGAAAGTGAGATAGAGAAATATATACGAAAAAAGACAAAAAACAGGCTGTTTACACGAGGACACAACACAATACACGACCACACTACTACGCCATCTTGGATTCAACCAGTGCCCTCAAAGCTCATCACTAAGCTAAGGATCCTGGGACTAAACACCTCCCTCTGCAACTGGATCCTGGACTTCCTGACGGGCCACCCCCCAGGTGGTAAGGGTAGGTAACAACACATCCGCCACTCTGATCCTCAACACGGGGGCCCCTCAGGGGTGCGTGCTCAGTCCCCTCCTGTACTCCCTGTTCACCCATGACTGCATGGCCAGGCACAACTCCAACACCATCATTACGTTTGCCGACGACACAACGGTGGTAGGCCTGATCACCGACAACGATGAGACAGCCTATAGGGAGGAGGTCAGAGACCTGGCTGTGTGGTGCCAGGACAACAACCTCTCCCTCAACGTGATCAAGACAAAGGAGATGATTGTGGACTACAGGAAAAAAAAGAGGACTGAGCACGCCACCATTCTCATCGACGGGGCTGTAGTGGAGCAGGTTGAGAGCTTCAAGTTCCTTAGTGTCCACATCACCAACAAACTAACATGGTCCAAACACACCAAGACAGACGTGAAGAGGGCATGACAAAACCTATTCCCCCTAAGGAGACTGAAAAGATTTGGCATGGGTCCTCAGATTCTCAAAAAATTCTACAGCTGCACCATCGAGAGCATCCTGACTGGTTGCATCACCACCTGGTATGGCAACTGCTCGTCCTCCGACCGCAAGGCACTACAGAGGGTAATGCGTACGGCCTTGTACATCACTGGGGCCAAGCTTCCTGCAATCCAGGACCTCTATACCAGGCGGTGTCAGAGGAAGGTCCAAATAATTGCCAAAGACTCCAGCCACCCAAGTCATAGACTGTTCTCTCTGCTACCGCACGGCAAGCAGTACCGGAGCGCCAAGTCTAGGTCCAAGAGGCTTCTAAACAGCTTCTACCCCCAAGCCATAAGACTCCTGAACATCTAATCAAATGGCTACCCAGAGTATTTGCATTGCCCCCCCTCTTTTACGCTGCTGCTACTCTCTGTTTATCATCTATGCATAGTCACTTTACCTCTACCTACATGTACAGTGAGGGAAAAAAGTATTTGATCCCCTGCTGATTTTGTACGTTTGCCCACTGACAAAGAAATGATCAGTCTATAATTTTAATGGTAGGTATATTTGAACAGTGAGAGACAGAATAACAACAAATAAATCCAGAAAAATGCATATCAAAAATGTTATAAATTGATATGCATTTTAATGAGGGAAATAAGAATTTGACCCCTCTGCAAAACATGACTTAGTACTTGGTGGCAAAACCCTTGTTGGCAATCACAGAGGTCAGACGTTTCTTGTAGTTGGCCACCAGGTTTGCACACATCTCAGGAGGGATTTTGTCCCACTCCTCTTTGCAGATCTTCTCCAAGTCATTAACGTTTCGAGGCTGATGTTTGGCAACTCAAACCTTCAGCTCCCTCCACTGATTTTCTATGGGATTAAGGTCTGGAGACTGGCTAGGCCACTCCAGGACATTAATGTGCTTCTTCTTGAGCCACTCCTTTGTTGCCTTGGCCATGTGTTTTGGGTCATTGTCATGCTGGAATACCCATCCACGACCCATTTTCAATGCCCTGGCTGAGGGAAGGAGGTTCTCACCCAAGATTTGACGGTACATGGCCCTGTCCATCGTCCCTTTGATGCGGTGAAGTTGTCCTGTCCCCTTAGCAGAAAAACACCCCCAAAGCATAATGTTTCCACCTCCATGTCTTTTGTGTTTCTTCCATTTGCGAATAATCGCACCAACTGTTGTCACCTTCTCACCAAGCTGCTTGGCGATGGTCTTGTAGCCCATTCCAGCCTTGTGTAGGTCTACAATCTTGTCCCTGACATCCTTGGAGAGCTCTTTGGTCTTGGCCATGGTGGAGAGTTTGGAATCTGATTGATTGCTTCTGTGGACAGGTGTCTTTTATACAGGTAACAAACTGAGATTAGGAGCACTCCCTTTAAGAGTGTGCTCCTAAGCTCAGCTCGTTACCTGTATAAAAGACACCTGGGAGCCAGAAATCTTTCTGATTGAGAGGGGGGTCAAATAATTATTTCCCTCATTAAAATGCAAATCAATTTATAACATTTTTTACATGTGTTTTTCTGGATTTTTTTGTTGTTATTCTGGCTCTCACTGTTCAAATAAACCTACCATTAAGATTATAGACTGATCATTTCTTTGTCAGTGGGCAAACGTACAAAATCAGCAGGGGATCAAATACTTTTTTCCCTCACTGTACATATTACCTCAATTACCTCGACTAACCGGTGCCCCCGCACATTGACTCGGTACCGGTACCCCCTGTATAACCTCACTATTTTGATTATTTTATTTTACTGCTTCTTTTTAATTATTTGCTATTTTCAATTTTTTACTGATCAATTTTTTTTACTTAACTTTTTATTCATTTTCTTAACTGCATTGTTGGTTAAGGGCTTGAAAGTAAGTATTTCACTAATGTCTACACCTGTTGTATTCGGCACATATGAGAAATACAATTTGATTTGATTTGATTTGATCTAACTGCATTGTCCAATTTGATTGGATTTTCACTTCCTTTATTTCTTATAACATTTTTTTAAATTTCATGTTGTTTTTGTATTTTTTTGGTATTCTTTCTTAAAATTGCATTGTTGGTTAAGGGCTTGTAAGTAAGCATTTCACTGTAAGGTCTACACCTGTTGTACTCGGCGCATATGAGAAATACAATTTGATTTGATTTGATCTAACTGCACTGTCCAATTTATAGTAGCTATTACAGTGAAAAAATACCATGCTATTGTTTGAGGAGAGTGCACAACAACAACAAAAAATTATCACAGCAACTGGTTTGATACATTCACCTCTGAAGGTAAATAATGTACTTACATTCAGTAATCTTGCTCTGATTTGTCATCCTAAGGGTCCCAGAGATCAAATGTAGCATAGTTTTGTTTGATAAAATCCATTTTTATATTCAAATGTAGGAACTGGGTTCTACAGTTTGAACCCCTGCTGTCTCTGGCTCCACACCCACCCCACCCGGCCATCTAGATGTGTAAAAGTTAGTGTAAAAGCTAATGATCCATCATGTATGACATTCCTGGGAGTGTGTAAACGTACATTCTGTATTACCATATAATTTATGTATGTTCTCTATAGTTATGTACTTGAAAATGTATCAATTGTCCAATTCGGCACATTTGGGCAGACTTGATACAAAATAGTCCAGTATTGCAATGTTTCACTGGATCAATCTGAAACTTTGCTCACACACTGCTGCCGGCAGCTAGTGGCCACAATATAAATTGTTCTGAACTGCAATATTATATTGTGGCCTTTCTCTTGCATTTCAAAGAAGAAACAAAACAAAAATAGAAAACACGTTTATTTGTTTGTATTATTTTTTACCAGATGTACCGTATTTATTGCCTTACCTCCATAACTTGCTACATTTGCACACACTGTATATAGATTTATTTATGTTGTATTTTTGACTTTGTTTTGTTTTACCCCATATGTAACTCTGTGTTGTTGTTTTTATCGCACTGCTTTGCTTTATCTTGGCCAGGTCGCAGTTGTCACGATCGTTGGTTAGAGAGGACCAAGGCGCAGCGTGTTGAGCGAACATACTTTAATAGTAAAGTGCAAACACGAATACAAAACAATAAACGATACGTAACGTCCTCAGACAATGACTGACAAGGAACAAAAACCCACAAACACAAGGTGAAAACAGACATTATAAATATGGCTCCAAATCAGAGACAACGAGCCAAACAGCTGACACTCGTTACCTCTGATTGGGAGTCACTCATCCAAACAAAGAAATACAACCACATAGAACAACCCAACCAAACAGAACACAACGAAACGAACACACCCTGGCTCAACATACAAAGTCCCGGAGCCAGAGCGTGACAGTACCCCCCCCCCTAAAGGCGCGGACTGCGACCGCGCCTCAATAAGGGCTAAACAAGGGAGGGCTGGGTGGGCATACCTCCTCGGCGGTGGTTCTGGCTCCGGCCCTGATCCCCACCTCCTCTCCAACCCCGCAAAGTACCCATGGTCCTGTCTAGCCCCGCTGGTCGGAGCCGGACTGACGACACGCGCCCCTGGCTTGGTGCGTGGAACAGGAACGGGCCTCACCGGACTGACGACTCCATTCCCTGGTTTGGTGCGAGTAGCAGGAACGAGCTGGACCAGGCTGACGACTCGCATCCCTGGTTTGGTGCGAGTAGCAGGAACGGGCTGGACCAGGCTGACGCCTCGCACCCCTGGCTTGGTGCGAGTAGCAGGAACGGGTTGGACCAGGCTGGCGACTCGCACCCCTGGTTTGGTGCGAGTGGCAGGAACAGGCCGGGTCGGGCTGGCGACGCACACCGTAGGCTTTGTGCGTGGAGCAGGGACAGGCCGGGCTGGGCTGGCGACGCACACCGTAGGCTTTGTGCGTGGAGCAGGAACAGGCCGGGCTGGGCTGGCGACGCACACCGTAGGCTTTGTGCGTGGAGCAGGGACAGGCCGGGCTGGACTGGCGACGCACCTCGTAGGCTTGGTGCGTGGAGCAGGGACAGGCCGGGCTGGGCTGTCGACGCACACCACTGACTTGGTGGGAATGGCAGGAACCGGCCGGGCTGGGCTGACGACGTGCACCACTGACTTGGTGGGAATGGCAGGAACAGGCCGGGCTGGGCTGACGACGCGCACCACTGACTTGGTGGGAATGGCAGGAACAGGCCGGGCCGGGCTGTCGACGCACACCACAGACTTGGTGGGAATGGCAGGAACAGGCCGGGCTGGGCTGACGACGCGCACCACTGCCTTGGTGGGAATGGCAGGAACAGGCCGGACCGTACTGGGGACACACACCACTGGCCCCACGCAGGGATCAGGAACGGGCCGGACCGGTAACACACCCCAGTACCTCTCGCCGTGCCTCCACACTTTCCCTCTCCTCTGTGCCCATTGGCCCCCCTAACCTGGCGGCCTTCTCTGCTAACGCTTTGCACCGCTCTAACCCGTACACCTGCTGCCCCGACGTCGTGAGCCCCCCCCTAAAAATTTCCTGGGGGTCTCTCCTCCCCGTGGCCCAGGCCTCTCTCCCTCTTGCCAGACTCGCAATCATCTCCTCCCACGTCCATCCTCTCTCCTCGTCACGCTGCTTGATCTGGTTAAGGTGGGTTTTTCTGTCACGATCGTTGGTTAGAGAGGACCAAGGCGCAGCGTGTTGAGCGAACATACTTTAATAGTAAAGTGCAAACACGAATACAAAACAATAAACGATACGTAACGTCCTCAGACAATGACTGACAAGGAACAAAAACCCACAAACACAAGGTGAAAACAGACATTATAAATATGGCTCCCAATTAGAGACAACGAGCCAAACAGCTGACACTCGTTACCTCTGATTGGGAGTCACTCATCCAAACAAAGAAATACAACCACATAGAACAACCCAACCAAACAGAACACAACGAAACGAACACACCCTGGCTCAACATACAAAGTCCCGGAGCCAGAGCGTGACAGCAGTTGTAAATGAGAACTTGTTCTCAACTGGCTTACCTGGTTAAATAAAGGTGAAATAAAAAATAAAATAATGTAATGTGTTATATTCTCCTACATAAATTTCACATTTACACAAACTTCAAAGTGTTTCCTTTCAAATGGTATCAATAATATGCATATCCTTGCTTCTGGTCCTGAGCTACAGGCAGTTAGATTTGGGGATGTCATTTTAGGCGAAAATTGGAAAAAAAGGGTCCGATCCTTAAGAGGTTAATGAAGACAGCTTCTCCATCCTGAAGGGGGAAATCAATCATTTCCAGGCCCAGTGACATGTTGTCACGCCCTGGCTCTGGGGACTCTAATATGTTGAGCCAGGGTGTGTATAGTCTATGTGTGTTCTAGGTTTCACTTTCTGGTTTTGTAATTCTATGTTGGCCAGGGTGGCTCCCAATCAGAGACGGCTGTAGCTCGTTGTCTCTGATTGGGAGTCATACTTAGGTAGCCGTTAGGCATTCATTTGGTGTGGTTTCTTGTTCGTATTTGGTTTGTGTATTACCATTGACTGTCACGTCATCGTTTTGTTGTTTTGATCGTGTGATCATTCTATAAATAAATATGTTCACCTTCAACGCTGCGCCTTGGTCCTCCTCTATGTATGGCGATCGTGACACATGTACTAGTCTGTGGCGACCTAAATGCCAGAACTGGACAAGAACCTGACACCCTCAGCACACTGGGACAAACACATACCTGGAGGTGACAGCATTCCTTCCCCCATATGCCCCCCTAGGCAAAATTATGACAACATAACCAACAAAAACGGGTCACAACTCCTGCAGCTCTGTCACACGCTGGGTCTGTACATAGTAAATGGTAGGCTTAGAGGGGACTCCTATAGTAGGTACACCTACAGCTCATTCCTTGGCAGTAGTACTGTAGACTACTTTATCACTGACCTCAACCCAGAGTCTCTCAGAGCGTTCACAGTCAGCCTACTGACACCCCTATTAGATCACAGCAAACTCACATTCTACTTGAACAGAGCAATGCTCAATCATGAGGCATCAAAGCCAAAGGAACTTACTAATATTAAGAAATGCTATAGATGGAAGGAAAGTAGTGTGGAAACCTACCTTAAAACAATTAGGCAAAAACAAATTCAATCCCTTTTAGACAACTTCCTGGACAAAACGTTTCACTGTAATAGTGAAGGTGTAAACTTGGCAGTAGAAAACCTAAACAGTATATTTGATCTCTCAGCTTCCCTATCAAAAAATTTCAAACAGAAAAACAAAGAAAATGAACAACAATGACATATGGTTTGATGAAGAATGCAAAAACCTAAGAAAGAAATTGAGAAACCTATCCAACCAAAAACATAGAGACCCAGAAAACCTGAGCCTACTCCTTCACTATGGTAAAACACTAAAACAATACAGAAATACACTATGGAAAAAGAAGGAACAGCACGTAAGAAATCAGCTCAATGTAATTGAAGAATCCATAGACTCTAACCACTTCTGGGAAAATTGGAAAACACTAAACAAACAACACAAAGAGTTATCTATCCAAAACGGAGATGTATGGATAAACCACTTCTCCAATCTTTTTGGCCCTATAACAAAGAACAAACAGCAAAAAAATATACATGATCAAATGCAAATCTTAGAATCAACTATTAAAGACTACTAGAACCTACTGGATTCTCCAATTACCTTGAATGAACTACAGGACAAAATACAAACCTTCCAACCCCAAAATGCCTATGTTTTTTCCTCAATTAAATGATAAAATATACAGACCAAAAATTCCAATAGGCTATACTTAAACTCCTTAACATCATCCTTAGCTCTGACACCTTCCCCAATATTTTGAAACCAAGGACTGATCACCCCAATCCACAAAAGTGGAGACAAATTTGACCCCAATAACTACCGTGGGATATGTGTCAACAGCAACCTTTGGAAAATACTCTGCATTATCATTAACAGCAGACTTGTACATTTCCTCAGTGAAAACAATGTACTGAGCAAATGTCAAATTGGCTTTTTACCAAATTACCGTACGACAGACCACGTATTCACCCTGCACACCCTAATTGATAAACAGACCAAAACAAGGAAACGTCTTCTCATGCTTTGTTGATTTCAAAAAAAGCTTTTGACTCAATTTGGCATGAGGGGTCTGCTATATAAATTGATGTAAAGTGGTGTTGGGGGAAAAACATACAACATTATAAAATCCATGTACACAAACAACAAGTGTGTATTAAAAATTTGCAAAAAACACACATATTTCTTTCCATAGGGCTGTGGGGTGAAACATGGATGCAGTTTAAGCCCCACCCTCTTCAACATATAAATATCAACGAATTGGCGAGGGCACTAGAACAGTCTGCAGCACCTGGCCTCACCCTACTAGAATCTGAAGTCAAAAGTCTACTGTTTGCTGATGATCTGGTGCTTCTGTCGCTAAACAAGGAGGGCCTACAGCAGCACCTAGATATTCTGCACATATTCTGTCAGTCCTGGGCCCTGACAGTAAATCTCAGTAAAGCAAAAATAATGGTGTTCCAAAAAAAATCCAGTTGCCAAGACCACAAATACAAATCCATCTAGACACCGTTGCCCTAGAGCACACAAAAAACTATACATACCTCGGCCTAAACATCAGCGCCACATGTAACTTCCACAAAGCTGTGAACGATCTGAGAGACAAGGCAAGAAGGGCCTTCAATGCCATCAAAAGGAACATAAAATTCAACATACCAATTAGGATCAGGCAAAAAATGCTTGAATTAAAAAGATGGATGCAGGCATGACTGTAAGTCGCTTTTTATAAAAGTGTCTGCTAAATGGCATATTACTATTATTATTATTATAATACATTTGTCTCTGTTAACTATTCAGTAATACCTGTGTCTCTGTTTCTCTATTCAGTAATACCTCTGTCTCTGTTTCTCTATTCAGTAATACCTCTGTCTCTGTATCTCTATTCAGTAATACCTCTGTCTCTGTTTCTCTATTCAGTAATACCTCTGTCTCTGTTTCTTAAATCAGTAAAACCTGTCTCTGTTTCTCTATTCAGTAATACCTCTGTCTCTGTTTCTCTATTCAGTAATACCTCTGTCTTTGTTTCTCTATTCAGTAATACCTCTGTCTCTGTTTCTCTATTCAGTAATACCTCTGTCTCTGTTTCTCTATTCAGTAATACCTCTGTCTCTGTTTCTCTGTTCAGTAATACCTCTGTCTCTGTTTCTCTATTCAGTAATAGCTCTGTCTCTGTTTCTCTATTCAGTAATAACTCTGTCATTGGTTCTCTGTTCAGTAATACCTCTGTCTCTGTTTCTTTATTCAGTAATACCTCTGTCTCTGTTTCTCTATTCAGTAATATCTCTGTCTGTATTTCTCTATTCAGTAATACCTCTGTCTCTGTTTCTCTATTCAGTAATAACTCTGTCATTGGTTCTCTGTTCAGTAATACCTCTGTATCTGTTTCTCTATTCAGTAATACCTCTGTCTCTGTTTCTCTATTCAGAAAAAACTCTGTCTCTGTTTCTCTATTCAGTAATACCTCTGTCTCTGTTTCTCTATTCAGTAATACCTCTGTCTCTGTTTCTCTATTCAGTAATACCTCTGTCTCTGTTTCTCTATTCAGTAATACCTCTGTCTCTGTTTCTCTATTCAGTAATACCTCTGTCTCTGTTTCTCTATTCAGTAATACCTCTGTCTTTGTTTCTCTGTTCAGTTATACCTCTGTCTCTGTTTCTCTATTCAGTAATACCTCTGTCTCTGTTTCTCTATTCAGTAATACCTCTGTCTTTGTTTCTCTGTTCAGTTATACCTTTGTTTATGTTTCTCTATTCAGTAATTCCACTGTCTCTATATTCAGTAATATCTATGTCTCTGTGTCTCTGTTTCTCTATTTAGTGATAACTCTGTCTCTGTTTCTCTATTCAGTAATACCTCTGTCTCAGTGTCTAAGTTTCTCTATTCAGTAATACCTCTGTCTCTGTTTCTCTATTCAGTAATACCTCTGTCTGGGAAGACTGAATCTGCAATAGGTAAGCAGATTGGTTTGAATAAATCAACTGTGGGAGCATTTATTAGGAAATAGAAGACATACAAGACCACTGATAATCTCCATCGATCTGGGGCTCCACACAAGATCTCACCCGTGGGGTCAAAATGATCACAAGAACGGTGAGCAAACATCCCAGAACCACATGGGGGGGACCTAGTGAATGACCTGCAGAGAGCTGAGACCAAAGTAACAAAGCCTACCATCAGTAACACACTACGCCGCCAGGGACTCAAATCCTGCAGTGCCAGACGTGTCCCCCTGCTTAAGCCAGTACATGTCCAGGCCCGTCTGATGTTTGCTAGAGTGCATTTGGATGATCCAGAAGAGGATTGGGAGAATGTCATATGGTCAGATGAAACCAAAGTATAACTTTTTGGTAAAAACTCAACTCGTCGTGTTTGGAGGACAAAGATTGCTGAGTTGCATCCAAAGAACACCATACCTACTGTGAAGCATTGGGGTGGAAACATCATGCTTTGGGGCTGTTTTTCTGCAAAGGGACCAGGACGACTATTCCGTGTAAAGGAAAGAATGAATGGGGCCATGTATCGTGAGATTTTGAGTGAAAACCTCCTTCCATCAGCAAGGGCATTGAAGATGAAACTTGGCTGGGTCTTTCAGCATGACAATGATCCCAAACACACCGCCCGGGCAACGAAGGAGTGGCTTGGTAAGAAGCATTTCAAGGTCCTGGAGTGGCCTAGCCAGTCTCCAGATCTCAACCCCATAGAAAATATTTGGAGGGAATTGAAAGTCCGTGTTGCCCAGCGACAGACCCAAAACATCACTGCTCTAGAGGAGATCTGCATGGAGGAATGGGCCAAAATTTTACATTTACATTTACATTTCAGTCATTTAGCAGACACTCTTATCCAGAGCGACTTACAGTTAGTGAATACAATTTTTTATTTTATTTTTTTTTATACTGCCCCCCCCCCCCTGGGAATCGAACCCACAACCGTTGCAAACGCCATGCTCTATCAACTGAGCTACATCCCTGCCGGCCATTCCCTCCCCTACCCTGGACCAATTGTGCGCCGCCCATGAGTCTCCCGGTCGCGGCCGGCTGCGACAGAGCCTGGATTCGAACCAGGATCTCTAGTGGCACAGTTAGCACTGCGATGCAGTGCCTTAGACCACTGCGCCACTCAGGAGATGAAGAAAATACCAGCAACAGTGTATGAAAACCTTGTGAAGACTTACAGAAAACGTTTGACCTGTGTCATTGCCAACAAAGGGTATATAACAAAGTATTGAGAAACTTTTGTTATTGACCAAATACTTATTTTCCACCATAATCTGCAAATAAATTCATAAAAAATCCTACAATGTGATTTTCTGGAATTGTTTTCCTCATTTTGTCTGTCATAGTTGACGTGTACCTATGATGAAAATTACAGGCCTCTCTCATCTTTTTAAGTGGGAGAACTTGCACAATTGGTGGCTGACTAAATACTTATTTTCCCCACTGTACCTCTGTCTCTGTTTCTCTATTCAGTAATTCCTCTGTCTGTTTCTCTATTCAGTAATACCTCTGTCTCTGTTTCTCTATTCAGTAATACCTCTGTCTCTGTTTCTGTATTCAGAAATAGTGCCGTCGAAGGAGCACAGCATGAGGAGAAAGGCAATCAACAATAGTCGCATGTCATGAGCCGTGGAAGCCGAAGACAGCGACCTCCCGCAAAGCAGTCTACACTCCCAACGAGAGGCCCGGAGAGTATACAAACAACAAATAGTGTCTCCGTCCTGGAGCCTGATCTTCCTGCTCCTTCGTCGCTGGGGGTGTCTGTCTGATTTAGAAGTCGACGTCGGCAACCATCAAATCTGGCCCTGTGCCCTCTCTGAATCGTGGCATTGAACGCTTTAGCAGGACTCTTGCTCTTCTCAACTGACTATGTGATTATTGCAGCTCAATATGTGTAACTTTTGTTGACAATTTCAATACCTTTTGGAAACAATTTTTTATTTTATATATTTTTTTATGTAGTCATTTAGCAGACGCTCTTATCCAGAGCGACTTAAAGTTAGTGAGTGCATACATTATTTCATTTTTATTTTTCATACTGGCCCCCCGTGGGAATCGAACCCACAAACGCCATGCTCTACCAACTGAGCTACATCCCTGCCGGCCATTCCCTCCCCTACCCTGGACGACGCTGGGCCAATTGTGCGCCGCCCCATGGGTCTCCCGGTCGCGGCCGGCTACGACAGAGCCTGGATACGAACCAGGATCTCTAGTGGCACAGCTGCGCCACTCGGGAGGTTTTATAAGGAGGATGGGATTCACCCAAATCATTTGGGTTCCTGGATCCTTTCACAGCATGATAAGGTTACGTTGAGACAATGACTTAGCAATGACCCATGCTCAGCTCAGCTAATCCCTAACATTGTGACGCAGAGTTGTCAAAATGCTTCGGCAAATGTACATTACATCAGGGGCGTCGGTAGACACAATATAAGTAACCTAATTTATGTCCCTCTAACTGCCCTGAATGCCTCTGCTGATCCTACAGCTGTTGTATGCAGCATTCATGTGTCTATGAACCAGAGTTATACTGTTAGCACTGAGGCGGTGTGCCCTAGTTGGAAGTCCCACTGTGTGAAGCTCACCCTGCACGAAAATTAATAACATGAGAATATCTACCTCTGCTAAGCTTCCTAGTAAAGCAATAAAAACAAGCATCCCAGAAGAAACGTGTTCAAAATAGCCCACATTAACATATGTAGCTTAAGAAACAAGGTTCATGAAATCAATGTTGTGGAGATGGCACCGGAGAAGATGGCTGCCGTTTTACAGTCCTCTAACCAATTGTACTATTATGTGTGTTTTTTCGCGTTATTTGTCCTTTATTCTGTACATAATGTTTCTGCCACCGTCTCTTATAACCAAAAAGAGCTTCTGGATATCAGGACAGTGATTACTCACCTCGTATTGGACGAAGATTTTTTCTTCAACGAGTCGGACGCGAAGAATATCCTACAGACACCCGACAAGGCCCAAATCCCCGTCATTCGCAGGAAAAAGAGACAGAGATATCGTAGACGTAGGTCGGGGTGCCTTGTAAGGATCCGACGGCGAGCGAGTAAACTGCCTCTTCCATCAATTCTATTAGCCAATCTTCAATCATTGGAAAATAAATTAGATGACCTAAGATTACGGTTATCCTACCAACAGGACATTAAAAACTGTAATATCTTATGTTTCACCGAGTCGTGGAAGAACGACGACATGGATAACATACAGCTAGCGGGCTATACGCTACATCGGCAGGATAGAACGACTGACTCCGGTAAGACAAGGGGTGGCGGTCTGTGTATATTTGTAAACAACAGCTGGTGCACAAAATCAAATACTAAGGAAGTCTCAAGGTTTTGCTCGCCTGAGGTAGAGTATCTTATGATAAGCTGTAGACCACACTATTTACCAAGAGAGTTTTCATCTATATTTTTCATAGCTGTCTATTTACCACCACAAACCAATGCTGGCATTAAGATTGCACTCAATGAGCTGTATAAGGCCATAACTAAACAGGAAAACGCTCATCCAGAGGCAGCGCTCCTAGTGGCCGGGGATTTTAATGCAGGGAAACTTTAAATCCGTTCTACCTAATTTCTACCAGCATGTTAAATGTGCAACCAGAGGAAAAAAAACTCTAGACCACCTTTACTCCACACACAGAGACGCATACAAAGCTCTCCCTCACCCTCCATTTGGCAAATCTGACCATAACTCTATCCTGCTGATTCCTGCTTATAAGCAAAAACTAAAGCAGGAAGCACCGGTGACTCGGTTAATAAAAAAGTGGTCAGATGATGCAGATGCTAAGCTACAGGACTGTTTTGCTAGAACAGACTGGAACATGTTCCGGGATTCTTCAGATAGCATTGAGGAGTACACCACATCAATCACTGGCTTCAACAATAAGTGCATCGATGACGTCGTCCCCACAGTGACCGTACGTACATACCCCAACCAGAAGCCATGGATTACAGGAAACATCCGCACTGAGCTAAAGGGTAGAGCTGCCCCTTTCAAGGAGCGGGACTCTAACCCGGACGCTTATAAGAAATCCCGCCGATGCCCTCCGACGAACCATCAAACAGGCAAAGAGTCAATACAGGACTAAGATTGAATCGTACCACACCGGATCTGACACTCGTCAGATGTGGCAGAGCTTGAAAACTATTACAGACTACAAAGGGAAGCACAGCCGCAAGCTGCCCAGTGACACAAGCCTACCAGACGAGCAAAACCACTTCTATGCTCGCTTCGAGTCAAGCTAAACTGAAGCATGCATGAGAGCACCAGCTGTTCCGGATGACTATGTGATCACGCTCTCCGTAGCCGATGTGAGTAAGACTTTTAAGCAGGTCAACATTCACAAGGCCGCAGGGCCAGACGGATTACCAGGACGTGTACTCCGAGCATGTGTTGACCAACTGGCAAGTGTCTTCACCAACATTTTCAACATGTCCCTGACTGAGTCTGTAATACCAACATGTTTCAAACAGACCACCATAGTCCCCGTGCCCAAGTATACTAAGATAACCTGCCTAAATGACTACCGACCCGTAGCACTGACGTCTGTAGCCATGAAGTGCTTTGAAAGGCTGGTCATGGCTCACATCAACACCATTATCCCAGAAACCCTAGACCCTCTAATTTGCATACCGCCCCAACAGATCCACAGATGATGCAATCTCTATTGCAATCCACACTGCCCTTTCCCACCTGGACAAGAGGAACACCTACGTGAGAATGCTATTCATTGACTACAGCTCAGCATTCAACACCATAGTGTCCTCAAAGCTCATCAGATACTCTACCTCAAGCGAGCAAAACATCAAGACTACCTTAATATTAGATTTTGTGCACCAGCTGTTGATTACAAATAGACACAGACCGCCACCCCGTTTTACCGGAGTCAGCCATTCCATCCTGCCGATGTTGCGTATATCCCCCCAGCTGTATGTTATCCATGTTGTCAATTTTGAATTTTCCGTTTGAAGGATATCCGTGATCGTAGGTCGACCATTTTTTTTTCTAATGATTGATGATGACTAATAGGATTGATGGAAGAGGCAGATTACCCACTCGCCGTCGGATCCTTACAAGGCACCCCGACCTACGTCCACGATATCTCTGTCTCTTTCTCATGCGAATGACAGGGATTTGGGCCTTGTCGGGTGTCTGTAGGATATCCTTCGCGTTCGACTCGTTGAAGAAAAAATCTTCGTCCAATACGAGGTGAGTAATCGCTGTCCTGATATATTTTGGTCATAAGAGACAGTGGCAGAAATATTATGTACCGAATAAATTACAAACAACGCAAAAAAACAATTGGTTAGGGGGCCGTAAAATTTCAGCCATCTCCTCCGTCGCCACATCTGGCTTATAAGAAGCACAAAGTACAGAAAGTTTGTTCACAATTATAATTGCCCAAAATGCATTCCAAGGTCATTGAATAACCTTTAATCTCTTCAGACTAGTTCTGTAACAGAGAAAGAGCTCAGCCTCTGGGGGAAGTGATGACCATTCCCACTAAGACCAGTCTGTCTCTATCACACTAAGCTCCATTATCTCTTTATCTCCTTCAACTTTGCTTTGTTTCTCTTCATCTCTCATCTGCAAACAGCAGCTTTCCATCTAGTGAAAGCTTCAAATTCTTAGCTAAAAGTGCTCAAAGTCACATGGAAGTGTAATATGTTTGTATTACTGCTAGAGCCTGCTATATTCTGTGGCCTAAAGCTCAGAGAACAGAACTCCCCTGAAGTACAAAGAAATCCCTAAAGCCTCTGTCCTGCCGTACACTACAGAATGTTTGAAAGGAAAAATCTAAAGTCTGTAATCTTCTTTTAGAGAGCAAGAATTAGAGTGATGCTGACTACAGCTGGAAGTCTGCAGACAAACAGAGAATCACTGTGTAACTGTTATTCATCTATCCTTCCCTCCCACCCTCCCTCCCTCAATTATTTCCTCCCTCCCTCCCTCCCTCCCTCCTCCTTCCCCAGAGGCTGAGCTTCCTTCCTTCCTTCCTTCCTTCCTTCCTTCCTTCCTTCCTTCCTTCCTTCCTTCCTTCCTCCTCCCTCCCTCCCTCCCTCCCTCCCTCCCTCCTTCCTTCCTTCCTTCCTTCCTTCCTTCCTTCCTTCCTTCCTTCCTTCCTTCCTTCCTTCCTTCCTTACCCAACCTACCTACCTCCCTCCCTCCCTTCCTTCCTTCCTTCCTTCCTTCCTTCCTTCCTTCCTTCCTTCCTTCCTTCCTTCCTTCCTTCCCTCCCTCCCTCCCTCCCTCCCTCCCTCCCTCCCTCCCTCCTTCCTTCCTTCCTTCCTTCCTTCCTTCCTTCCTTCCTTCCTTCCTTCCCCAACCTACCTCCCTCCTTCCTTCCTTCCTTCCTTCCTTCCTTCCTTCCTTCCTTCCTTCCTTCCTTCCTTCCTTCCTTCCTTCCTTCCCCAACCTTCCTTCCTTCCTTCCTTCCTTCCTTCCTTCCTTCCTTCCTCCTTTCCTTCCTTCCTTCCTTCCTGCATGCCTGCCTTCCTTCCTTCCTTCCTTCCTTCCTCCCTACCTCCCTCCCTCCTTCCTTCCTTCCTTCCTTCCTTCCTTCCTTCCTTCCTTCCTTCCTTCCTTCCTTCCTTCCTTCCTTCCTTCCTCCCTCCCTCCCTTCCTCCCTCCCTCCCTCCCTCCCTCCCTCCCTCCCTCCCTCCCTCCCTCCCTCCCTTCCTCCCTCCTTCCTTTCTTCCTTCCTTCCCTAACCTCCCTCCCTCCCTCCCTCCATCTACAGTATCTCTCAGTATAAATGAGACCCCATGATAGTGATGAAGCATTATTGTCCTCTCTAGTCCTAAATGTTCATCCCAGTAACCATACTAATTATACCACTAACCTACTGATCTGTTGGAGTCTTCTGCACACTGTGGTTTAGTTTGTGACGCCAACAGAGATGAAATATTTATTTCAGATAGATATTTTGGTAAGAAGATTAGCCAGAGGGAGTAAAGCCTTCTGCATGGGAAAAGCTGTTGTCTTTATTACAAAGAGCAGTTATGGTTGGGGCACTCTGGTAAATGAAGGCTGAGCTCAGATCACGGAATAACTCTACCCACTAATACTGACAACTACTACTGACAACTACTACTGTCCACTACTACTGTCAGCTACTACTATCCACTACTACTACTATCCACTACTACTATCCACTACTACTGTCCACTACTACTATCCACTACTACTATCCACTACTACTATCCACTACTACTATCCACTACTACTATCCACTACTACTACTATCCACTACCACTATCCACTACTACTATCCACTACTACTATCCACTACTACTATCCACTACTACTATCCATTACTACTATCCACTACTACTACTATCCACTACTACTATCCACTACTACTATCCACTACTACTACTATCCACTACTACTATCCACTACTACTGTCCACTACTACTATCCACTACTACTATCCACTACTACCACTATCCACTACTACTACTATCCACTACTACTATCCACTACTACTATCCACTACTACTACTATCCACTACTACTATCCACTACTACTATCCACTACTACTATCCACTACTACTATCCACTACTACTATCCACTACTACTGTCAGCTACTACTATCCACTACTACTACTATCCACTACTACTATCCACTACTACTACTATCCACTACTACTGTCCACTACTACTATCCACTACTACTATCCACTACTACTGTCCACTACTACTATCCACTACTACTATCCACTACTACTGTCCACTACTACTATCCACTACTACTATCCACTACTACTATCCACTACTACTACTATCCACTACTACTATCCACTACTACTATCCACTACTACTATCCACTACTACTACTATCCACTACTACTACTATCCACTACTACTATCCACTACTACTATCCACTACTACTATCCACTACTACTATCCACTACTACTACTATCCACTACTACTGTCCACTACTACTATCCACTACTACTATCCACTACTACTACTATCCACTACTACTATCCACTACTACTATCCACTACTACTATCCACTACTACTACTATCCACTACTACTATCCACTACTACTATCCACTACTACTATCCACTACTACTGTCCACTACTACTATCCACTACTACTATCCACTACTACTATCCACTACTACTATCCACTACTACTATCCACTACTACTACTATCCACTACTACTATCCACTACTACTATCCACTACTACTATCCACTACTACTGTCCACTACTACTATCCACTACTACTATCCACTACTACTATCCACTACTACTATCCACTACTACTATCCACTACTACTGTCCACTACTACTATCCACTACTACTATCCACTACTACTATCCACTAATACTACTATCCACTACTACTATCCACTACTACTATCCACTACTACTATCCACTACTACTATCCACTACTACAACTATCCACTACTACTATCCACTACTACTATCCACTACTACTATACACTACTACTACTATCCACTACTACTATCCACTACTACTATCCACTACTACTACTATCCACTACTACTATCCACTACTACTATCCACTACTACTATCCACTACTACTATCCACTACTATTATCCACTACTACTACTATCCAATACTACTATCCACTACTACTATCCACTACTACTACTATCCACTACTACTGTCCACTACTACTATCCACTACTACTATCCACTACTACTATCCACTACTACTATCCACTACTACTATCCACTACTACTACTATCCACTACTACTATCCACTACTACTATCCACTACTACTGTCCACTACTACTACTATCCACTACTACTATCCACTACTACTATCCACTACTACTATCCACTACTACTACTATCAACTACTACTATCCACTACTACTATCCACTACTACTACTATCCACTACTACTATCCACTACTACTATCCACTACTACTATCCACTACTACTATCCACTACTACTACATCCACTACTACTATCCACTACTACTATCCACTACTACTATCCACTACTACTACTATCCACTACTACTATCCACTACTACTATCCACTACTACTATCCACTACTACTGTCCACTACTACTATCCACTACTAGTATCCACTACTACTGTCCACTACTACTATCCACTACTACTATCCACTACTACTACTATCCACTACTACTATCCACTACTACTACTATCCACTACCACTATCCACTACTACTATCCACTACTACTATCCACTACTACTATCCACTACTACTACTATCCACTACTACTATCCACTACTACTATCCACTACTACTATCCACTACTACTACTATCCACTACTACTATAAACTACTACTATCCACTAATACTATCCACTACTACTACTATCCACTACTACTATCCACTACTACTACTATCCACTACTACTACTATCCACTACTACTATCCACTACTACTATCCACTACTACTGTCCACTACTACTATCCACTACTACTATCCACTACTACTGTCCACTACTACTGTCCACTACTACTATCCACTACTACTACTATCCACTACTACACTACTATCCACTACTACTATCCACTACTACTATCCACTACTACTACTATCCACTACTACTATCCACTACTCTACTATCCACTACTACTATCCACTACTACTATCCACTACTACTGTCCACTACTACTAGCCACTACTACTATTCCACTACTACTATACACTACTACTCATCCTCTCTACTACTATCCACTACTAATATCCACTACTGACTATCCACTACTACTACTATACCACTTACTACTATCCACTACTACTATCCACTATCTACTATCACTACTACTATCCACTACTACTACTATCCACTACTACTATCCACTACTACTATCCACTACTACTCTCCCACTACTACTATCCACTACAAACCTATCCACTACTACGTATCCACTACTACTACGAATCCGACGACTATACTATCCACGACTACTATCCATACTACTACTATCACTACTACTACTATACTACTATCCACTACTACTATCCACTACTACTATCCACTACTACTATCCACTACTACTGTCCACTACTACTATCCACTACTACTGTCCACTACTACTGTCCACTACTACTATCCACTACTACTACTATCCACTACTACTACTATCCACTACTACTATCCACTACTACTATCCACTACTACTACTATCGACTACTACTATCCACTACTACTATCCACTACTACTACTATCCACTACTACTACTATCCACTACTACTACTATCCACTACTACTATCCACTACTACTATCCACTACTACTATCCACTACTACTATCCACTACTACTACTATCCACTACTACTATCCACTACTACTATCCACTACTACTATCCACTACTACTACTATCCACTCCTACTATCCACTACTACTATCCACTACTACTACTTTCCACTACTACTATCCACTACTACTATCCACTACTACTATCCACTACTACTATCCACTACTACTACTATCCACTACTACTACTATCCACTACTACTATCCACTACTACTATCCACTACTACTATCCACTACTACTACTATCCACTACTACTATCCACTACTACTATCCACTACTACTGTCCACTACTACTATCCACTACTACTATCCACTACTACTACCACTAATCCACTAACTACTACTCCAACCACTACCTACTACTACTACCACGACTACTCCACTACTACTATCCACTACTACTATCCACTACTACTATCCACTACTACTATCCACTACTACTGTCCACTACTACTATCCACTACTACTACTATCCACTACTACTACTATCCACTACTACTATCCACTACTACTACTATCCACTACTACTACTATCCACTACTACTATCCACTACTACTATCCACTACTACTACTATCCACTACAACTATCCACTACTACTATCCACTACTACTATCCACTACTACTATCCACTACTACTACTATCCACTACTACTAACCACTACTACTATCCACTACTACTATCCACTACTACTACTATCCACTACTACTATCCACTACTACTATCCACTACTACTATCCACTACTACTATCCACTACTACTATCTACTACTACTATCCACTACTACTACTATCTACTACTACTATCCACTACTACTATCCACTACTACTATCCACTACTACTACTATCCACTACTACTACTATCCACTACTACTATCCACTACTACTATCCACTACTACTATCCACTACTACTACTATCCACTACTACTATCCACTACTACTACTATCCACTACTACTATCCACTACTACTATCCACTACTACTATCCACTACTACTATCCACTACTACTACTATCCACTACTACTATCCACTACTACTATCCACTACTACTATCCACTACTACTACTATCCACTACTACTATCCACTACTACTACTATCCACTACTACTACTATCCACTACTACTATCCACTACTACTATCCACTACTACTATCCACTACTACTACTATCCACTACTACTACTATCCACTACTACTACTATCCACTACTACTACTATCCACTACTACTAATCCACTACTACTATCCACTACTACTATCCACTACTACTATCCACTACTACTATCCACTACTACTATCCACTACTACTATCCACTACTACTATCCAACTACTACTATCCACTACTACTATCCACTACTACTCTATCCATACTACTATCCACTACTACTAATCCACTACTACTATCCACTACTACTATCCACTACTACTATCCACTACTACTATCCACTACTACTATCCACTACTACTATCCACTACTACCTATCCACTACTACTATCCACTACTACTGTGCCACTACTACTATCACTACTACTATCCACTACTACTATCCACTACTACTATCCACTACTACTATCCACTACTACTATCCACTACTACTATCCACTACTACTATCCACTACTACTATCCACTACTACTATCCACTACTACTATCACACTACTACTATCCACTACTACTATCACTACTACTACTATCCACTACTACTATCCACTACTACTATCCACTACTACTATCCACTACTACTACTATCCACTACTACTATCCACTACTACTATCACTACTACTATCCACTACTACTATCCACTACTACTATCCACTACTACTATCCACTACTACTATCCACTACTACTATCCACTACTACTATCCACTACTACTACTATCCACTACTACTATCCACTACTACTACTATCCACTACTACTATCCACTACTACTATCCACTACTACTATCCACTACTACTATCCACTACTACTACTATCCACTACTACTATCCACTACTACTATCCACTACTACTATCCACTACTACTATCCACTACTACTATCCACTACTACTATCCACTACTACTATCCACTACTACTATCCACTACTACTATCCACTACTACTATCCACTACTACTACTATCCACTACTACTATCCACTACTACTATCCACTACTACTATCCACTACTACTATCCACTACTACTACTATCCACTACTACTATCCACTACTACTATCCACTACTACTATCCACTACTACTACTATCCACTACTACTATCCACTACTACTATCCACTACTACTATCCACTACTACTATCCACTACTACTACTGTCCACTACTACTAACCACTACTACTATCCACTACTACTAACCACTACTACTATCCAATACTACTATCCACTACTACCACTATCCACTACTACTATCCACTACTACTATCCACTACTACTATCCACTACTACTATCCACTACTACTTCCACTACTACTACTATCCACTACTACTATCCACTACTACTATCCACTACTACTAACCACTACTACTGTCCACCTAACTACTACTATCCACTACTAACTATTCCACTACTACTATCCAACTGACCTACCTAGCCACTACTACTACTATCCACCTACTACTATCCCTCCTACTAATCCACTACTACTACATATCCACTACTACTATCCACTACTACTATCCACTACTACTATCCACTACTACTATCAACTACTACTACTATCCACTACTTACTATCCCCTACTACTATCCACTACTACTATCCACTACTACTATCCACTACTACTATCCACTACTACTACTATCCACTACTACTATCCACTACTACTATCCACTACTACTACTATCCACTACTACTATCCACTACTACTATCCACTACTACTATCCACTACTACTATCCACTACTACTATCCACTACTACTACTATCCACTACTACTATCCACTACTACTATCCACTACTACTAACCACTACTACTATCCACTACTACTATCCACTACTACTATCCTACTACTACTTTCCACTACTACTATCCACTACTACTACTATCCACTACTACTATCCACTACTACTATCCACTACTACTATCCACTACTACTACTATCGCACTACTACTATCCACTACTACTATCTCACTACTACTACTATCCTCTACTACTACTATCCTCTACTACTACTATCCACTACTACTATCCACTACATACTATCCACTACTACTATCCACTACTACTATCCACTACTACTATCCACTACTACTATCCACTACTACTATCCACTACTACTATCCACTACTACTATCCACTACTACTATCCACTACTACTATCCACTACTACTATCCACTACTACTAACCACTACTACTATCCACTACTACTATCCACTACTACTATCCATACTACTACTATCCACTACTTACTATCCTACTACTACTATCCACTACTACTATCCACTACTACTATCCACTACTACTACTATCCACTACTACTACTATCCACTACTACTATCCACTACTACTATCCACTACTACTATCCACTACTACTACTATCCACTACTACTATCCACTACTACTATCCACTACTACTATCCACTACTACTATCCACTACTACTGTCCATACTACTACTATCCACTACTACACTATCCACTACTACTATCCACTACTACTATCCACTACTACTATCCACTACTACTATCCACTACTACTATCCACTACTACTATCCTACTACTACTATCCACTACTACTACTATCCCACTACTACTATCCACTACTACTATCCACTACTACTATCCACTACTACTATCCACTACTACTTCCACTACTACTATCCACTACTACTATCCACTACTACTATCCACTACTACTATCCACTACTACCTATCCACTACTACTATCCACTACTACTATCCACTACTACTATCCACTACTACTGTCCACTACTACTGTCCACTACTACTGTCCCCTACTACTACTATCCACTACTACTGTCCATTACTACTATCCACTACTACTGTCCACTACTACTATCCACTACTACTATCCACTACTACTATCCACTACTACTATCCACTACTACTATCCACTACTACTAACCACTACTACTATCCACTACTACTGTCCACTACTGCTGTCCACTACTACTATCCACTACTACTAACCACTACTACTATCCACTACTACTATCCACTACTACTATCCACTACTACTGTCCACTACTACTATCCACTACTACTACTATCCACTACTACTACTATCCACTACTACTATCCACTACTACTATCCACTACTACTATCCACTACTACTATCCACTACTACTATCCACTACTACTAACCACTACTACTATCCACTACTACTGTCCACTACTACTGTCCACTACTACTATCCACTACTACTAACCACTACTACTACTATCCACTACTACTATCCACTACTACTATCCACTACTACTATCCACTACTACTATCCACTACTACTGTCCACTACTACTATCCACTACTACTACTTATCCACTACTACTGTCCACTACTACTATCCACTACTACTAGTCCACTACTACTATCCACTACTACTATCCACTACTACTGTCCACTACTACTATCCACTACTACTGTCCACTACTACTACTGTCCACTACTACTATCCACTACTACTATCCACTACTACTATCCACTACTACTATCCACTACTACTATCCACTACTACTATCCACTACTACTATCCACTACTACTATCCACTACTACTTCCACTACTACTATCCACTACTACTGTCCACTACTACTATCCACTACTACTAACCACTACTACTATCCACTACTACTATCCACTACTACTATCCACTACCACTGTCCACTACTACTATCCACTACTACTATCCACTACTACTATCCACTACTACTGTCCACTACTACTACTATCCACTACTACTATCCACTACTACTATCCATTACTACTAACCACTACTACTACTATCCACTACTACTATCCACTACTACTATCCACTACTACTATCCACTACTACTATCCACTACTACTATCCACTACTACTACTATCCACTACTACTATCCACTACTACTATCCACTACTACTATCCACTACTACTATCCACTACTACTACTATCCACTACTACTATCCACTACTACTATCCACTACTACTATCCACTACTACTGTCCACTACTACTACTATCCACTACTACTATCCACAACTACTATCCACTACTACTATCCACTACTACTATCCACTACTACTATCTACTACTACTATCCACTACTACTGTCCACTACTACTATCCACTACTACTACTATCCTCTACTACTACTTTCCACTACTACTACTATCCACTACTACTATCCACTACTACTAACCACTACTACTATCCACTACTACTGTCCACTACTACTGTCCACTACTACTATCCACTACTACTAACCACTACTACTATCCACTACTACTGTCCACTACTACTGTCCACTACTACTATCCACTACTACTATCCACTACTACTATCCACTACTACTATCCACTACTACTATCTACTACTACTAACCACTACTACTATCTACTACTACTATCCACTACTACTGTCCACTACTACTATCCACTACTACTATCCACTACTACTACTATCCACTACTACTAACCACTACTACTATCCACTACTACTGTCCACTACTACTGTCCACTACTACTATCCACTACTACTATCCACTACTACTATCCACTATTACTATCCACTACTACTATCCACTACTACTATCTACTACTACTAACCACTACTACTATCTACTACTACTATCCACTACTACTGTCCACTACTACTATCCACTACTACTACTATCCACTACTACTACTATCCACTACTACTAACCACTACTACTATCCACTACTACTGTCCACTACTACTGTCCACTACTACTATCCACTACTACTAACCACTACTACTATCCACTACTACTGTCCACTACTACTATCCACTACTACTATCCACTACTACTGTCCACTACTACTGTCCACTACTACTACTATCCACTACTACTGTCCACTACTACTATCCACTACTACTGTCCACTACTACTATCCACTACTACTATCCACTACTACTGTCCACTACTACTGTCCACTACTACTGTCCACTACTACTACTATCCACTACTACTGTCCATTACTACTACTATCCACTACTACTATCCACTACTACTATCCACTACTACTATCCACTACTACTATCCACTACTACTAACCACTACTACTATCCAATACTACTGTCCACTACTGCTGTCCACTACTACTATCCACTACTACTAACCACTACTACTATCCACTACTACTATCCACTACTACTATCCACTACCACTGTCCACTACTACTATCCACTACTACTATCCACTACTACTATCCACTACTACTGTCCACTACTACTACTATCCACTACTACTATCCACTACTACTATCCATTACTACTAACCACTACTACTACTATCCACTACTACTATCCACTACTACTATCCACTACTACTATCCACTACTACTACTATCCACTACTACTACTATCCACTACTACTATCCACTACTACTACTATCCACTACTACTACTATCCACTACTACTATCCACTACTACTACTATCCACTACTACTGTCCACTACTACTATCCACTACTACTGTCCACTACTACTGTCCACTACTACTATCCACTACTACTATCCACTACTACTGTCCACTACTACTACTATCCACTACTACTATCCACTACTACTGTTCACTACTACTATCCACTACTACTATCCACTACTACTATCCACTACTACTACTACTATCCACTACTACTACTATCCACTGCTACTATCCACTACTACTATCCACTACTACTATCCACTACTACTATCCACTACTACTATCCACTACTACTATCCACTACTACTACTATCCACTACTACTATCCACTACTACTATCCACTACTACTATCCACTACTACTGTCCACTACTACTATCCACTACTACTATCCACTACTACTACTGTCCACTACTACTATCCACTACTACTGTCCACTACTACTATCCACTACTACTATCCAATACCACACCAGTAACATATTCTACTACTAACCACTACTACTATCCACTACCACAGTCCACTACTGGGCTGCTAAACCACAGAACCACACCAGTAACATATTCTACTACTAACCACTACTACTATCCACTACCACAGTCCACTACTGGGCTGCTAAACCACAGAACCACACCAGTAACATATTCTACTACTAACCACTACTACTATCCACTACCACAGTCCACTACTGGGCTGCTAAACCACAGAACCACACCAGTAACATATTCTACTACTAACCACTACTACTATCCACTACCACAGTCCACTACTGGGCTGCTAAACCACAGAACCACACCAGTAACATATTCTACTACTAACCACTACTACTATCCACTACTACTATCCACTACTGGGCTGCCAAACCACACCAGTAACATATTCTAGCTTGTTAATGGTCAACCATACCACATCATTCTGTCAGGTCTTGGGACATCAGCTGGTGTGGTTGGTTAGAGAGTGTAGAGGCGTTGGCTTTGGACACTTCACATCAAACACTGACACACCGCTGCCACAGGTGCAGTGGAACACTACAGATCTTTCACAACCTCACATCGTCTCACTTCAATTAAAACAAACCTGGATGTGTTCTTTGATCGTGGGCTCTCTTATTAACTACACACACCTGAAGCCAACAGAACATTATCACTAAATACAATATGCTATGGAAAACACTTATAGGGGACTGTTTGCATGTTAAGTATGCCTATAGCATATATATTTGACCTTCTTTATTCTCCACTGAATCCATACTAACTCACTGCTACTGTCTGCCTGCCTGCCTGCCTGCCTGCCTGCCTGCCTGCCTGCCTGCCTGCCTGCCTGCCTGCCTGCCTGCCTGCCTGCCTGTCTGTCTGTCTGTCTGTCTGTCTGTGGATTCCAGGAATAGCAGAGAGATGTAAAGCAAAATAACCATGGCTGTATTTACTTACCATGGCTGTATTCACTTACCATGGCTGTATTCACTTACCATGGCTGTATTTACTTACCATGGCTGTGTTCACTTACCATGGTTATATTCACTTACCATGGCTGTATTCACTTACCATGGCTGTATTCACTTACCATGGTTATATTCACTTACCATGGTTCTATTTACTTACCATGGCTGTATTCACTTACCATGGCTGTATTCACTTACCATGGCTGTATTCACTTACCATGGCTGTATTCACTTACCATGGCTGTATTCACTTACCATGGCTGTATTTACTTACCATGGCTGTGTTCACTTACCATGGTTATATTCACTTACCATGGTTCTATTCACTTGCCGGGATAGAAAATGATAATGACATTTGAAAGGCATCAGAAGTGCCTGGATGTACATAGACAGACAGTCTAAAAGGCCTTCTCTCCACTCTGCTCCGAGGGCCTGTGAATAGAGCTGTGTTCCCATCAACATCAGGGTCCCATCTGGTTGTCCTTCTCTTTCAATCTGACTGGAGCCCCACTGCTATTCTTCTCTCTGAGGGTTTCTGCTGCTCTCCCTTTCAATACAGAGTGGTGGAGGGACGCATAAAGACACTATCACTTACTCCTCAGCCCGCCACAGAGGTGTCAGGTAGAGGGGATGGGGTGGTGGGGACTACAGTCAGGAGGAGAGATAGTGAACACTAAAGGGGGTGATGGAGGCTGTCTGTGAATAGAGTCCAGAGACAGAGGAGAGGAGAGGAGAGGAGAGGAGAGGAGAGGAGAGGAGAGGAGAGGAGAGGAGAGGAGAGGAGAGGAGAGGAGAGGAGAGGAGAGGAGAGGAGAGGAGAGGAGAGGAGAGGAGAGGAGAGGGGAGGGGAGGAGAGGAGAGGGGAGGGGGGAGGGGAGAGGAGAGGAGAGGAGAGGAGAGGAGAGGAGAGGAGAGGAGAGGAGAGGAGAGGAGAGGAGAGGAGAGGAGAGGAGAGGAGAGGAGAGGAGAGGAGAGGAGAGGAGAGGAGAGGAGAGGAAGTGAACACTATAGGGGGTGATGGAGGCTGTCTGTGAACAGAGTCTAGAGACAGAGGAGAGGAGAGGAGAGGAGAGGAGAAGAGAAGAGAAGATAGAGGAGATAGGGGAGAGGAGAGGAAGAGGAGAGGAAGAGGAGAGGAGGAAGATTCTCTGAGGATATTACCATCACTATAGCAACAATAGATCTGGGGGACTCCCCCAAGCACGCACACACAAATGGGTGGCCCCAGCAGAAATCAAACCCACAACCCTCGGCGTTGCAAATGCCATGCTCTACCAACTGAGCTACACAGGACCGTTTAATTTAACAAGATTTTTCATCGTTTGACATGAAACTCTTATCATCCTGTCAGTCACCGTCAGCAAAACAGGGGGACTATTGGCAGCCTATTTACAATGCAAAAGCAGCCATGTTACAAGGTAAATGACATTTTTGATTGTGGGGTCTGTTTTGTGTCTGCAAGTGCCATGGCCATGAATAAATGCAGCAATTTTTGCATATGTTAAGTTGGGGTGGCCAAGCTCATCCCAAGTATTCAATTCCTAAAAAGGAGATTTCTTTTTTCCCTGGCGACCCTACGACAACTCACAATGAGCATGTGAAAGCAGCGTCCCTGTGAAAGCAGCATGTCCTTGTTCATTTCCATTTGATTCATTGGACAGCTTCTTCAGATTAATTTGGCGGGTCGGTCAGGGAGATTGCTTTACATCTCTGTCATTTCCTCTTGAATGGACCCTGACGGAAATGGAGGGTGACACCCTCTTCCCCTGCTTCCCTCTCTAGTCCTACCCCAGACTCTCCAGCCCCCCCCCCCCATTCTCCCCCATTCTCCCCCAGCCCCCCCCATTCTCCTCCAGCCCCCCATTCTCCCCCATTCTCCCCCATTCTCCCCCAGCCCCCCTCCCATTCTCCCCCATTCTCCTCCAGCCCCCCATTCTCCCCCATTCTCCCCCAGCCTTCCCTAGCCTCCCCCATTCTCCCCCAGCCTATCCCATTCTCCCCCAGCCCCCCCCCCATTCTCCCCCAGCCTCCCCCATTCTCCCCCAGCCTCCCCCATTCTCCCCCAGCCTCCCCCATTCTCCCCCAGCCTTCCCTAGCCTCCCCCAGCATTTCTTTCCTTCTTAATGCGTTTGAGCCAATCAGTTGTGTTGTGACAAGGTACGGGGGGTATACAGAAGATAGCCCTATTTGGTAAAAGACCAAGTCCATATTATGGCAAGAACAGCTCAAATAAGCAAAGAGAAACAACAGTCCATCATTACTTTAAAACATGAAGGTCAGTCAATCCGAAAATATCAAGAACTTTGAAAGTTTCATCAAGTGCAGTCACAAAAACCATCAAGCGCTATGATGAAACTGGCTCTCATGAGGACCGCCACAGGAAAGGAAGACCCAGAGTTACCTCTGCTGCAGAGGATAAGTTCATTAGAGTTAACTGCACCTCAGATTGCAGCCCAAATAAATGCTTCACAGAGTTCTAGTAACAGACACATCTCAAAATCAACTGTTCAGAGGAGACTGCGTGATTCAGGCCTTCATGGTCTGTATCTACCTCCAATCTACATAGGTAGCTATACAGTCAGCCACCAATTGTGCAAGTTCTCCCACTTAAAAAGATGAGAGAGGCCTGTAATTTTAATCATAGGTACACGTCAACTATGACAGACAAATTGAGGAAAAAAAAATCCAGAAAATCACATTGTAGGATTTTTAATGAATTTATTTGCAAATTATGGTGGAAAATAAGTATTTGGTCACCTACAAACAAGCAAGATTTCTGGCTCTCACAGACCTGTAACTTCTTCTTTAAGAGGCTCCTCTGTCCTCCACTCGTTACCTGTATTAATGGCACCTGTTTGAACTTGTTATCAGTATAAAAGACACCTGTCCACAACCTCAAACAGTCACACTCCAAACTCCACTATGGCCAAGACCAAAGAGCTGTCAATGGACACCAGAAACAAAATTGAAGACCTGCACCAGGCTGGGAAGACTGAATCTGCAATAGGTAAGCAGCTTGGTTTGAAGAAATCAACTGTGGGAGCAATTATTAGGAAATGGAAGACATACAAGACCACTGATAATCTCCCTCGATCTGGGGCTCCACGCAAGATCTCACCCCGTGGGGTCAAAATGGTCACAAGAACGGTGAGCAAAAATCCCAGAACCACACGGGGGGACCTAGTGAATGACCTGCAGAGAGCTGGGACCAAAGTAACAAAGCCTACCATCAGTAACACACTACGCCGCCAGGGACTCAAATCCTGCAGTGCCAGACGTGTCCCCCTGCTTAAGCCAGTACATGTCCAGGCCCGTCTGAAGTTTGCTAGAGTGCATTTGGATGATCCAGAAGAGGATTGGGAGAATGTCATATGGTCAGATGAAACCAAAATATAACTTTTTGGTAAAAACTTAACTCGTCGTGTTTGGAGGACAAAGAATGCTGAGTTGCATCCAAAGAACACCATACCTACTGTGACGCATGGGGGTGGAAACATCATGCTTTGGGGCTGTTTTTCTGCATAGGGACCAGGACGACTGATCCGTGTAAAGGAAAGAATGAATGGGGCCATGTATCGTGAGATTTTGAGTGAAAACCTCCTTCCATCAGCAAGGGCATTGAAGATGAAACGTGGCTGGGTCTTTCAGCATGACAATGATCCCAAACACACTGCCCGGGCAACAAAGGAGTGGCTTCGTAAGAAGCATTTCAAGGTCCTGGAGTGGCCTAGCCAGTCTCCAGATCTCAACCCCATAGAAAATCTTTGGAGGGAGTTAAAAGTATGTGTTGCCCAGCGACAGCCCCAAAATATCACTGCTCTTGAGGAGATCTGCATGGAGGAATGGGCCAAAATACCAGCAACAGTGTGTGAAAACCTTGTGAATACTTACAGAAAACGTTTGACCTGTGTCATTGTCAACAAAGGGTATATAACAAAGTATTGAGAAACTGTTGTTATTGACCAAATACTTACTTTCCACCATAATTTGCAAATAAATTCATAAAAAATCCTACAATGTGATTTTCTGGATTTTTTTCCTCATTTTGTCTGTCATAGTTGACGTGTACCTATGATGAAAATTACAGGCCTCTCTCATCTTTTTAAGTGGGAGAACTTGCACAATTGGTGGCTGACTAAATACTTTTTTTCCCCACTGTACCTGCAGGTACAGTCAAACCATAGCTATTAAATAAATCCTTCACCTGGCCTTCCATCAGTCCTGTTTACAGAGCAACCTCACTGTGAAGGTTGAATTCACTAAGACAGTCTTAAAGAGTGAACTAGTTTGAAGGTAGTCAGACCCCAAGAGAACCCAGCTAGCACATTTAGTTCCTTGGAAGTTGTGGGAACGTACATTTTTGGCTTCGCACTGGTTCTGGGAATGAAAAACAGAACGCGTTTTAAACATTCTGAAAACGGAAGTGAACATTTTGCCTGTTCTGGGAACATTCATTTTTAGGTTTCATGGAGGTTCTGAATGTTTTCCTCTGGACGTTTTATTAACATTCGGAGAACGGGAATTATAGCTAATGTGACGGTAATAAAATAACATTCTGAGGACAAGTTCCAATAAGACAACACTGCTTAGTTTAACTGTTTTGAAACTGTACACAGATAAGATACATGGAAATTCAGTTGCTCAGGCATTAATCATGCAAAAACATTATTATTTTACTGTGGCACTGCGTCAGTGAGATTCAAACATAAGATATACTGTTCTCTATCCATGAAATTAGTTCACTACACCACCAGGATGGAGTTAGCGTGCTATGTTTTTTAAAACTCTTACAAAGCTGTTCATTTAAGTCCATTCAAACAGTGATTGTTCAATGAAAAACAATCACTCATTAAGATCAGGTTTGGCCAATTAGTGGGCGCGGCCAACACAACTGAACACACTTAACAAGATGACATATTTATTTATTTTTAATGTCATTTAGCAGACCCTCTTATCCAGAGCGACTTACAGGAGAAATTAGAGTTAAGTGACTTGCTCAAGGGCACATCAGTTGCTAATGTTTTCTTGTGGTATTTATGGAACGGTTTCTTAATGCTCTGAGAACATGACTTTAAATAGAACCATGATGAAACCTACAGAAAACTTTATGCTGTATTACTGAAATTCCCACAGAAGAACGTTGTTTCTTAACATTCTTCTGAACAATTTGAGAACATTACTTAAAATAGAACCATGACGAAACCTATAGGAGACGTTATGCTTAGGTACTGAAATTCCCACCTAAGAAACATATGGTTCTCAGAACGTTGTGCTAGCTGAGAATATTCTAGAATCACACTGTGTTTCCTAGTTTAAGATTGATTCTCAATAATCATGAAAAGAAGACAGAGAAAACTACAGATGGTATTCATCAAACATCCAGACTATGTTTCCTTCAGAAATTAATTTATACAACCATACATGGAAGTCCCACTGCTTCAATGGCAGAACATGACATGTGTTTTTATAGTGAAGGGACATCACAGCTAAACAAAACCATTTCTCTCTGGTGTGTTTCCTGCTTCTGACATCATACATCTGCCTTGTCCCTACAGATCATCTGTCAACTACAGATATACAAAAGGAGAGAGTGTCTACACACACACACACACACACACACACACACCTACAAACCTACACACCTACACACACACACACACACACACACACACACACACACACACACACCTACACACCCACACACCTACACACACACACACACACACACACACACACCTACACACCTACACACACACACACACACACACACACACACACACACACACACACACACACACACACACACACACACACACCTACACACCTACACACACACACACACATACACACACACACACACACACACACCCACACCCACACCTACACACACACACGCACACCTACACACCTACACACACACACACACACACATACACACACATACACACACACACACACACACACACACACACACCTACACATACACACACACCTTCCCATACACAAAAAAATGTATGCACGCATGACTGTAAGTCGCTTTGGATAAAAGCGTCTGCTAAATGGCATATTATTATACACACACACACACACACCTACACACCTACACACACACACACACACACATACACACACATACACACACACACACACACACACCTACACACACACACACACACATACACACACATACACACACAAACACACACACAAACACCTACACATACACACATACCTTCCCATACACACACACACACAAGCCTACACACCTACACACCTACACACACACACACACACACACACCTTCACTCACACACACACACACACTCACATATACACACACACCTACACACACACACACACACACACACACACACACACACACACACACACACACACCTACACACACCTACACACCCTTACACACACACACCTACACACACACACACACACACACACATACACACACACATACTCACACAACTTCACACACACACACACCCCTACACACACACACACACAGTGACATAGTTACAGAGTACTACTATCCCCCCATGGTGACATAGTTACAGAGTTCTGCTATCCCCCCATGGTGACATAGTTACAGAGTACTACTATCCCCCCATGGTGACATAGTTACAGAGTACTACTACTGTCCCCCCATGGTGACATAGTTACAGAGTACTACTATCCCCCATGGTGATATAGTTACAGAGTACTACTATCCCCCATGGTGACATAGTTACAGAGTACTACTATCCCCCCATGGTGACATAGTTACAGAGTACTACTATCCCCCATGGTGACATAGTTACAGAGTACTACTATCCCCCCATGGTGATATAGTTACAGAGTACTACTATCCCCCATGGTGACATAGTTACAGAGTACTACTATCCCCCCATGGTGACATAGTTACAGAGTACTACTATCCCCCATGGTGACATAGTTACAGAGTGATACTATCCCCCCATGGTGATATAGTTACAGAGTACTACTATCCCCCCATGGTGACATAGTTACAGAGTACTACCATCCCCCCATGGTGACATAGTTACAGAGTACTAATATCCCCCATGATGACAGAGTTACAGAGTGATACTAGCCCCCATGGTGATATAGTTACAGAGTACTACTATCCCCCATGGTGACATAGTTACAGAGTACTACTATCCCCCCATGGTGACATAGTTACAGAGTACTACTATCCCCCATGGTGACATAGTTACAGAGTACTACTATCCCCCATGGTGACATAGTTACAGAGTACTACTATCCCCCCATGGTGACAGAGTTACAGAGTACTACTATCCCCCATTGTGACATAGTTACAGAGTACTACTATCCCCCCATGGTGATATAGTTACAGAGTACTACTATCCCCCATGGTGACATAGTTACAGAGTACTACTATCCCCCCATGGTGACATAGTTACAGAGTACACTATCCCCCATGGTGACATAGTTACAGAGTGATACTATCCCCCCATGGTGATATAGTTACAGAGTACTACTATCCCCCCATGGTGACATAGTTACAGAGTACTACCATCCCCCCATGGTGACATAGTTACAGAGTACTACTATCCCCCATGGTGACAGAGTTACAGAGTGATACTAGCCCCCATGGTGATATAGTTACAGAGTACTACTATCCCCCATGGTGACATAGTTACAGAGTACTACTATCCCCCCATGGTGACATAGTTACAGAGTACTACTATCCCCCATGGTGACATAGTTACAGAGTACTACTATCCCCCCATGGTGACATAGTTACAGAGTACTACTATCCCCCATGGTGACATAGTTACAGAGTGATACTATCCCCCCATGGTGACATAGTTACAGACTACTACTATCCCCCATGGTGACATAGTTACAGAGTACTACTATCCCCCATGGTGACATAGTTACAAAGTACAACTATCCCCCCATGGTGACATAGTTACAGAGTACTACTATCCCCCCATGTTGACATTGTTACAGAGTACTACTATCCCCCGTAGTGACTTAGTTACAGAGTACTAATATCCCCCATTGTGACATAATTACAGAGTGCTACTATCCCCCATGGTGACATAGTTACAGAGTACTACTGTCCCCCATAGTGACATAGTTACAGAGTACTACTATCCCCCCATGGTGACATAGTTACAGAGTACTACTATCCCCCCATGTTGACATTGTTACAGAGTACTACTATCCCCCGTAGTGACTTAGTTACAGAGTACTAATATCCCCCATTGTGACATAATTACAGAGTGCTACTATCCCCCATGGTGACATAGTTACAGAGTACTACTATCCCCCGTAGTGACATAGTTACAGAGTACTACTCTCCCACGTAGTGACATAGTTACAGATTACTACTATCCCCCATGGTGACAGAGTTACAGTGTACTACTATCCATCATGGTGACATAGTTACAGAGTACTACTATCCCCCATGGTGACATAGTTACAGAGTTATAATATCCCCCCATGGTGACATAGTTACAGAGTGCTACTATCCCCTATAGTGACATAGTTACAGAGTACTACTATCCCACCATGTTGACATAGTTACAGAGTACTACTATCCCCCATAGTGACAGAGTTAAAGAGTATTACTATCCCCCATGGTGATATAGTTACATAGTACCACTATCCCCCATGGTGACATAGTTACAGAGTGATAATATCCCCCCATGGTGACATAGTTACAGAGTGCTACTATCCCCCAATGGTGACAGAGTTACAGAGTGCTACTATCCCCCAATGGTGACATAGTTACAGAGTGCTACTATCCCCCAATGGTGACATAGTTACAGAGTGCTACTATCCCCCCATGGTGACATAGTTACAGAGTACTACCATCCCCCCATGGTGACATAGTTACAGAGTACAACTATCCCCCATGGTGACAGAGTTACAGAGTGCTACTATCCCCCAATGGTGACATAGTTACAGAGTACTACTAACCCCCATGGTGATATAGATTCAGAGTACTACTATCCCCCAATGTTGACATTGTTACAGAGTACTACTATCCCCCATGGTGACATAGTTACAGAGTACTACTATCCCACATGGTGACAGAGTTACAGAGTACTACTATCCCCCATGGTGACATAGTTACAGAGTGATATTATCCCCCCATGGTGACATAGTTACAGAGTGATAATATCCCCCCATGGTGACAGAGTTACAGAGTGCTACTATCCCCCCATGGTGACATAGTTACAGAGTACTACTATCCCCCATGGTGACATAGTTACAGAGTGCTACTATCCCCCAAAGGTGACATAGTTACAGAGTGCTACTATCCCCCATGGTGACATAGTTACAGAGTACTACTATCCCCCATGGTGACATAGTTACAGAGTACTACTATCCCCCCATGGTGATATAGTTACAGAGTACAGTACTACTATCCCCCATGGTGACATAGTTACAGAGTACTACTATCCCCCCATGGTGACATAGTTACAGAGTACTACTATCCCCCATGGTGACATAGTTACAGAGTGATACTATCCCCCCATGGTGATATAGTTACAGAGTACTACTATCCCCCCATGGTGACATAGTTACAGAGTACTACCATCCCCACATGGTGACATAGTTACAGAGTACTACTATCCCGTATGGTGACAGAGTTACAGAGTGATACTAGCCCCCATGGTGACATAATTACAGAGTACTACTATCCCCCCATGGTGACATAGTTACAGAGTACTACTATCCCCCATGGTGACATAGTTACAGAGTGATACTATCCCCCCATGGTGACATAGTTACAGACTACTACTATCCCCCATGGTGACATAGTTACAGAGTACTACTATCCCCCATGGTGACATAGTTACAGAGTACTACTATCCCCCCATGGTGACATAGTTACAGAGTACTACTATCCCCCCCCCCGTAGTGACATAGTTACAGAGTACTACTATCCCCCATGGTGACATAGTTACAGATTACTACTATCCCCCATGGTGACAGAGTTACAGTGTACTACTATCCATCATGGTGACATAGTTACAGAGTACTACTATCCCCCATGGTGACATAGTTACAGAGTTATAATATCCCCCCATGGTGACATAGTTACAGAGTGCTACTATCCCCTATAGTGACATAGTTACAGAGTACTACTATCCCACCATGGTGACATAGTTACAGAGTACTACTATCCCCCATAGTGACAGAGTTAAAGAGTACTACTATCCCCCATTTTGACATAGTTACAGAGTACTACTATCCCCCATGGTGACATAGTTACAGAGTACTACTATCCCCCCATGGTGACATAGTTACAGAGTACTACTATCCCCCATGGTGACATAGTTACAGAGTGATACTATCCCCCCATGGTGATATAGTTACAGACTACTACTATCCCCCATGGTGACATAGTTACAGAGTACTACTATCCCCCATGGTGACATCGTTACAAAGTACAACTATCCCCCCATGGTGACATAGTTACAGAGTACTACTGTCCCCCATAGTGACATAGTTACAGAGTACAACTATCCCCCCATGGTGACATAGTTACAGAGTACTACTATCCCCCGTAGTGACATAGTTACAGAGTACTACTATCCCCCGTAGTGACATAGTTACAGATTACTACTATCCCCCATGGTGACAGAGTTACAGTGTACTACTATCCATCATGGTGACATAGTTACAGAGTACTACTATCCCCCATGGTGACATTGTTACAGAGTTATAATATCCCCCCATGGTGACATAGTTACAGAGTGCTACTATCCCCTATAGTGACATAGTTACAAAGTACTACTATCCCACCATGGTGACATAGTTACAGAGTACTACTATCCCCCATAGTGACAGAGTTAAAGAGTACTACTATCCCCCATGGTGATATAGTTACATAGTACCACTATCCCCCATGGTGACATAGTTACAGAGTGATAATATCCCCCCATGGTGACATAGTTACAGAGTGCTACTATCCCCCAATGGTGACAGAGTTACAGAGTGCTACTATCACCCAATGGTGACATAGTTACAGAGTGCTACTATCCCCCAATGGTGACATAGTTACAGAGTGCTACTATCCCCCCATGGTGACATAGTTACAGAGTACTACCATCCCCCCATGGTGACATAGTTACAAAGTGCTACTATCCCCCATGGTGACATAGTTACAGAGTACTACAATCCCCCCATGGTGACATAGTTACAGAGTACTACTATCCCCCATGGTGACATAGTTACAGAGTGCTACTATCCCCCAAAGGTGACATAGTTACAGAGTGCTACTATCCCCCATGGTGACATAGTTACAGAGTACTACTATCCCCCATGGTGACATAGTTACATAGTACTACTATCCCCCATGGTGACATAGTTACAGAGTACTACTATCCCCCATTGTGACATAATTACAGAGTGCTACTATCCCCCATGGTGACATAGTTACAGAGTACTACTGTCCCCCATAGTGACATAGTTACAGAGTACTACTATCCCCCCATGGTGACATAGTTACAGAGTACTACTATCCCCCCATGTTGACATTGTTACAGAGTACTACTATCCCCCGTAGTGACTTAGTTACAGAGTACTAATATCCCCCATTGTGACATAATTACAGAGTGCTACTATCCCCCATGGTGACATAGTTACAGAGTACTACTATCCCCCGTAGTGACATAGTTACAGAGTACTACTCTCCCACGTAGTGACATAGTTACAGATTACTACTATCCCCCATGGTGACAGAGTTACAGTGTACTACTATCCATCATGGTGACATAGTTACAGAGTACTACTATCCCCCATGGTGACATAGTTACAGAGTTATAATATCCCCCCATGGTGACATAGTTACAGAGTGCTACTATCCCCTATAGTGACATAGTTACAGAGTACTACTATCCCACCATGTTGACATAGTTACAGAGTACTACTATCCCCCATAGTGACAGAGTTAAAGAGTATTACTATCCCCCATGGTGATATAGTTACATAGTACCACTATCCCCCATGGTGACATAGTTACAGAGTGATAATATCCCCCCATGGTGACATAGTTACAGAGTGCTACTATCCCCCAATGGTGACAGAGTTACAGAGTGCTACTATCCCCCAATGGTGACATAGTTACAGAGTGCTACTATCCCCCAATGGTGACATAGTTACAGAGTGCTACTATCCCCCCATGGTGACATAGTTACAGAGTACTACCATCCCCCCATGGTGACATAGTTACAGAGTACAACTATCCCCCATGGTGACAGAGTTACAGAGTGCTACTATCCCCCAATGGTGACATAGTTACAGAGTACTACTAACCCCCATGGTGATATAGATTCAGAGTACTACTATCCCCCAATGTTGACATTGTTACAGAGTACTACTATCCCCCATGGTGACATAGTTACAGAGTACTACTATCCCACATGGTGACAGAGTTACAGAGTACTACTATCCCCCATGGTGACATAGTTACAGAGTGATATTATCCCCCCATGGTGACATAGTTACAGAGTGATAATATCCCCCCATGGTGACAGAGTTACAGAGTGCTACTATCCCCCCATGGTGACATAGTTACAGAGTACTACTATCCCCCATGGTGACATAGTTACAGAGTGCTACTATCCCCCAAAGGTGACATAGTTACAGAGTGCTACTATCCCCCATGGTGACATAGTTACAGAGTACTACTATCCCCCATGGTGACATAGTTACAGAGTACTACTATCCCCCCATGGTGATATAGTTACAGAGTACTACTATCCCCCATGGTGACATAGTTACAGAGTACTACTATCCCCCCATGGTGACATAGTTACAGAGTACTACTATCCCCCATGGCATGGTGACATAGTTACAGAGTGATACTATCCCCCCATGGTGATATAGTTACAGAGTACTACTATCCCCCCATGGTGACATAGTTACAGAGTACTACCATCCCCACATGGTGACATAGTTACAGAGTACTACTATCCCGTATGGTGACAGAGTTACAGAGTGATACTAGCCCCCATGGTGACATAATTACAGAGTACTACTATCCCCCCATGGTGACATAGTTACAGAGTACTACTATCCCCCATGGTGACATAGTTACAGAGTGATACTATCCCCCCATGGTGACATAGTTACAGACTACTACTATCCCCCATGGTGACATAGTTACAGAGTACTACTATCCCCCATGGTGACATAGTTACAGAGTACTACTATCCCCCCATGGTGACATAGTTACAGAGTACTACTATCCCCCGTAGTGACATAGTTACAGAGTACTACTATCCCCCATGGTGACATAGTTACAGATTACTACTATCCCCCATGGTGACAGAGTTACAGTGTACTACTATCCATCATGGTGACATAGTTACAGAGTACTACTATCCCCCATGGTGACATAGTTACAGAGTTATAATATCCCCCCATGGTGACATAGTTACAGAGTGCTACTATCCCCTATAGTGACATAGTTACAGAGTACTACTATCCCACCATGGTGACATAGTTACAGAGTACTACTATCCCCCATAGTGACAGAGTTAAAGAGTACTACTATCCCCCATTTTGACATAGTTACAGAGTACTACTATCCCCCATGGTGACATAGTTACAGAGTACTACTATCCCCCCATGGTGACATAGTTACAGAGTACTACTATCCCCCATGGTGACATAGTTACAGAGTGATACTATCCCCCCATGGTGATATAGTTACAGACTACTACTATCCCCCATGGTGACATAGTTACAGAGTACTACTATCCCCCATGGTGACATCGTTACAAAGTACAACTATCCCCCCATGGTGACATAGTTACAGAGTACTACTGTCCCCCATAGTGACATAGTTACAGAGTACAACTATCCCCCCATGGTGACATAGTTACAGAGTACTACTATCCCCCGTAGTGACATAGTTACAGAGTACTACTATCCCCCGTAGTGACATAGTTACAGATTACTACTATCCCCCATGGTGACAGAGTTACAGTGTACTACTATCCATCATGGTGACATAGTTACAGAGTACTACTATCCCCCATGGTGACATTGTTACAGAGTTATAATATCCCCCCATGGTGACATAGTTACAGAGTGCTACTATCCCCTATAGTGACATAGTTACAAAGTACTACTATCCCACCATGGTGACATAGTTACAGAGTACTACTATCCCCCATAGTGACAGAGTTAAAGAGTACTACTATCCCCCATGGTGATATAGTTACATAGTACCACTACCACTATCCCCCATGGTGACATAGTTACAGAGTGATAATATCCCCCCATGGTGACATAGTTACAGAGTGCTACTATCCCCCAATGGTGACAGAGTTACAGAGTGCTACTATCACCCAATGGTGACATAGTTACAGAGTGCTACTATCCCCCAATGGTGACATAGTTACAGAGTGCTACTATCCCCCCATGGTGACATAGTTACAGAGTACTACCATCCCCCCATGGTGACATAGTTACAAAGTGCTACTATCCCCCATGGTGACATAGTTACAGAGTACTACAATCCCCCCATGGTGACATAGTTACAGAGTACTACTATCCCCCATGGTGACATAGTTACATAGTACTACTATCCCCCATGGTGACATAGTTACAGAGTACTACTATCCCCCATGGTGACATAGTTACAGAGTACTACTATCCCCCATGGTGACATAGTTACAGAGTACTACTGTCCCCCATGGTGACATAGTTACAGAGTACTACAATCCCCCCACCCCATGGTGACATAGTTACAAAGTGCTACTATCCCCCATGGTGACATAGTTACAGAGTACTACAATCCCCCCATGGTGACATTGTTACAGAGTACTACTATCCCCCATGGTGACATAGTTACAGAGTGCTACTATCCCCCAAAGGTGACATAGTTACAGAGTGCTACTATCCCCCATGGTGACATAGTTACAGAGTATTACTATCCCCCATGGTGACATAGTTACATAGTACTAGTATCCCCCATGGTGACATAGTTACAGAGTACTACTATCCCCCATGGTGACATAGTTACAGAGTACTACTATCCCCCCATGGTGACATAGTTACAGAGTACTACTATCCCCCATGGTGACATAGTTACAGAGTGATACTATCCCCCCATGGTGACATAGTTACAGACTACTACTATCCCCCATGGTGACATAGTTACAGAGTACTACTATCCCCCATGGTGACATCGTTACAAAGTACAACTATCCCGCCATGGTGACATAGTTTTACAGAGTACTAAAATCCCCCAATGTTGACATTGTTACAGAGTACTACTATCCCCCGTAGTGACATAGTTACAGAGTACTACTGTCCCCCATAGTGACATAGTTACAGAGTACTACTATCCCCCCATGGTGACATAGTTACAGAGTACTACTATCCCCCGTAGTGACATAGTTACAGAGTACTACTATCCCCCATAGTGACATAGTTACAGATTACTACTATCCCCCATGGTGACAGTGTTACAGTGTACTACTATCCATCATGGTGACATAGTTACAGAGTACTACTATCCCCCATGGTGACATTGTTACAGAGTTATAATATCCCCCCATGGTGACATAGTTACAGAGTGCTACTATCCCCTATAGTGACATAGTTACAGAGTACTACTATCCCACCATGGTGACATAGTTACAGAGTGCTACTATCCCCCAATGGTGACAGAGTTACAGAGTGCTACTATCCCCCAATGGTGACATAGTTACAGAGTGCTACTATCCCCCAATGGTGACATAGTTACAGAGTGCTACTATCCCCCCATGGTGACATAGTTACAGAGTACTACCATCCCCGCATGGTGACATAGTTACAGAGTACAACTATCCCCCATGGTGACAGAGTTACAGAGTGTCACTATCCCCCAATGGTGACATTTTTACAGAGTACTACTACCCCCCATGGTGAAATAGTTACAGAGTACTACTATCCCCCCATGGTGATATAGATACAGAGTACTACTATCCCCCCATGGTGACAGAGTTATAGAGTGCTACTATCCCCCCATGGTGATATAGTTACAGAGTACTACTATCCCCCATGGTGACAGAGTTACAGAGTACTACTATCCCCCATGGTGACATAGTTACAGAGTGATATTATCCCACCATGGTGACATAGTTACAGAGTGCTACTATCCCCCATGGTGACATAGTTACAGAGTACTACTATCCCCCATGGTGACATAGTTACAGAGTGATATTATCCCCCCATGGTGACATAGTTACAGAGTGATAATATCCCCCCATGGTGACAGAGTTACAGAGTGCTACTATCCCCCCATGGTGACATAGTTACATAGTACTACTATCCCCCATGGTGACATAGTTACATAGTACTACTATCCCCCATGGTGACATAGTTACAGAGTACTTCTATCCCCCATGGTGACATAGTTACAGAGTACTACTATCCCCCATGGTGACATAGTTACATAGTACTACTATCCCCCATGGTGACATAGTTACAGAGTACTACTATCTCCCATGGTGACATAGTTACATAGTACTACTATCCCCCATGGTGACATAGTTACAGAGTGATAATATCCCCCCATGGTGACATTGTTACAGAGTACTACAATCCCCACATGGTGACATAGTTACAGAGTACTACTATCCCCCCATGGTGACATAGTTACAGAGTTATAATATCCCCCATGGTGACATAGTTACAGAGTACTACAATCCCCCCATGGTGACATAGTTTAGTTACAGAGTGCTACTATCCCCCATGGTGACATAGTTACAGAGTACTACTATCCCCCATGGTGACATAGTTACGTAGTACTACTATCCCCCATGGTGACATAGTTACAGAGTACTACTATCCCCCATGGTGACATAGTTACAGAGTACTACTATCCCCCATGGTGACATAGTTACATAGTACTACTATCCCCCATGGTGACATAGTTACAGAGTTCTACTATCCCCCATGGTGACATAGTTACATAGTACTACTATCCCCCATGGTGACATAGTTACAGAGTGATAATATCCCCCCATGGTGACATTGTTACAGAGTACTACAATCCCCACATGGTGACATAGTTACAGAGTACTACTATCCCCCCATGGTGACATAGTTACAGAGTTATAATATCCCACATGGTGACAGATTTACAGAGTACTACTATCCCCCATGGTGATATAGTTACAGAGTGCTACAATCCCCCATGGTGAAATAGTTACAGAGTACTACTATTCCCCATGGTGACAGAGTTACAGAGTACTACTATCCCCCATGGTGACATAGTTACAGAGTACTACTCTCCCCCATGGTGACATAGTTACATAGTACTACTATCCCCCCATGGTGACATAGTTACAGACTACTACTATCCTCCATGGTGACATAGTTACAGAGTACTACTATCCCCCCATGGTGACATAGTTACAGAGTACTGCTATCCCCCATGGTGACATAGTTACATAGTACTACTATCCCCCCATGGTGACAGAGTTACAGAGTACTGCTATCCCCCATGGTGACATAGTTACAGAGTACTACTATCCCCCCATGGTGACATAGTTACAGAGTACTGCTATCCCCCATGGTGACATAGTTACATAGTACTACTATCCCCCCATGGTGACAGAGTTACAGAGTACTGCTATCCCCCATGGTGACATAGTTACAGAGTACTACTATCCCCCCATGGTGACATAGTTACAGAGTACTACTATCCCCCATGATGACAGAGTAACATAGTACAACTATCCCCCCCATGTATGTACCTGACTTTTGTGCACAGGGGCATTGTCATGCTTGAACAGGAAAGGGTATTCCCCAAACTGTTGGAAGCACAGAATCATTCAGAATGTCATTGTATGCTGAAGCTTTAACATTTACCATCACAGGAACTAAGGGGCCTACCCCGAACATGAAAATAGCCCCAGACCATTATTCCTCCTCCACCAAACTTTATAGTTGGCACTATGCGTTGGGGCAGGTAGCGTTCTCCCAGATTCGTCCGTCGGACTGCCAGATAGTGATGCGTGATTCATCACTCCGGAGAAGGCGTTTCCACTGCTCCAGAGTCCAATGGCGGCAAGCTTTACACGACTCCAGCCGAGGCTTGGCATTGCGCATGGTGATCTTAGGCTTGTGTGCGGCTGCTTGGCCATGGAAACCCATTTCATGAAGCTCCCGGTGCTGATGTTGCTTCCAGAGGCAGCGAGCAGTGGTGTAAAGTACTTAAGTAAAGATATATATCAGTCTGGATGGTACACTCCTTCAGTAGCCTCCAACTGCTCTTAAACACTAGTAAAACTAAATGCATGCTCTTCAACCGAACGCTGCTGGCACCCGCCCACCCGACTAGAATCACCACTCTCGACGGGTCTGACCTAGAGTATGTGGACAACTACAAATACCTAGGTGTCTGGTTAGACTGTAAACTCTCCTTCCAGACTCACATAAAGAATCTCCAATCCAAAGTTAAATCTAGAATCGGCTTCCTATTTCGCAACAAAGCCTCCTTCACTCACGCTGCCAAACATGCCCTCGTAAAACTGACTATCCTACCGATCCTTGACTTCGGCGATGTCATTTACAAAATAGCCTCCAACACTCTACTCAGTCTCTCACTCTAGTCTGCGCTCCAGCAGGTATATCTCACTGGTCATTCCCAAAGCCAACACCTCCTTTGGCCGCCATTCCTTCCAGTTCTCTGCTGCCAATGACTGGAATGAATTGCAAAAATCTCTGAAGCTGGAGACTCTTATCTCCCTCACTAACTTTAAGCATCAGTTGTCAGAGCAGCTTACCGATCACTGCACCTGTACACAGCTCATCTGAAATTAGCCCACCCAACTACCTCATCCCTATATTGTTATTTATTTTGCTCTTTTGCACCCCAGTATCTCTATTTGCACATCATCACACATTACTATCCCCCACAGAGTACTACCATCCCCCCATGGTGACATAGTTACAGAGTACAACTATCCCCCATGGTGACAGAGTTACAGAGTGCTACTATCCCCCAATGGTGACATAGTTACAGAGTACTACTAACCCCCATGGTGATATAGATTCAGAGTACTACTATCCCCCAATGTTGACATTGTTACAGAGTACTACTATCCCCCATGGTGACATAGTTACAGAGTACTACTATCCCCCATGGTGACAGAGTTACAGAGTACTACTATCCCCCATGGTGACATAGTTACAGAGTGATATTATCCCCCCATGGTGACATAGTTACAGAGTGATAATATCCCCCCATGGTGACAGAGTTACAGAGTGCTACTATCCCCCCATGGTGACATAGTTACAGAGTACTACTATCCCCCCATGGTGACAGAGTTACAGAGTGCTACTATCCCCCAATGTTGACATTGTTACAGAGTACTACTATCCCCCATGGTGACATAGTTACAGAGTGCTACTATCCCCCAAAGGTGACATAGTTACAGAGTGCTACTATCCCCCATGGTGACATAGTTACAGAGTACTACTATCCCCCATGGTGACATAGTTACAGAGTACTACTATCCCCCCATGGTGATATAGTTACAGAGTAATACTATCCCCCATGGTGACATAGTTACAGAGTACTACTATCCCCCCATGGTGACATAGTTACAGAGTACTACTATCCCCCATGGTGACATAGTTACAGAGTGATACTATCCCCCCATGGTGATATAGTTACAGAGTACTACTATCCCCCCATGGTGACATAGTTACAGAGTACTACCATCCCCACATGGTGACATAGTTACAGAGTACTACTATCCCCCATGGTGACAGAGTTACAGAGTGATACTAGCCCCCATGGTGATATAGTTACAGAGTACTACTATCCCCCATGGTGACATAGTTACAGAGTACTACTATCCCCCCATGGTGACATAGTTACAGAGTACTACTATCCCCCATGGTGACATAGTTACAGAGTACTACTATCCCCCATGGTGACATAGTTACAGAGTACTACTATCCCCCCATGGTGACATAGTTACAGAGTACTACTATCACCCATGGTGACATAGTTACAGAGTGATACTATCCCCCCATGGTGACATAGTTACAGACTACTACTATCCCCCATGGTGACATAGTTACAGAGTACTACTATCCCCCATGGTGACATAGTTACAAAGTACAACTATCCCCCCATGGTGACATAGTTACAGAGTACTACTATCCCCCCATGTTGACATTGTTACAGAGTACTACTATCCCCCGTAGTGACATAGTTACAGAGTACTAATATCCCCCATTGTGACATAATTACAGAGTGCTACTATCCCCCATGGTGACATAGTTACAGAGTACTACTGTCCCCCATAGTGACATAGTTACAGAGTACTACTATCCCCCCATGGTGACATAGTTACAGAGTACTACTATCCCCCGTAGTGACATAGTTACAGAGTACTACTATCCCCCATGGTGACATAGTTACAGATTACTACTATCCCCCATGGTGACAGAGTTACAGTGTACTACTATCCATCATGGTGACATAGTTACAGAGTACTACTATCCCCCATGGTGACATAGTTACAGAGTTATAATATCCCCCCATGGTGACATAGTTACAGAGTGCTACTATCCCCTATAGTGACATAGTTACAGAGTACTACTATCCCACCATGGTGACATAGTTACAGAGTACTACTATCCCCCATAGTGACAGAGTTAAAGAGTACTACTATCCCCCATGGTGACATAGTTACAGAGTACTACTATCCCCCATGGTGACATAGTTACAGAGTACTACTATCCCCCCATGGTGACATAGTTACAGAGTACTACTATCCCCCATGGTGACATAGTTACAGAGTGATACTATCCCCCCATGGTGATATAGTTACAGACTACTACTATCCCCCATGGTGACATAGTTACAGAGTACTACTATCCCCCATGGTGACATCGTTACAAAGTACAACTATCCCCCCATGGTGACATAGTTACAGAGTACTACTGTCCCCCATAGTGACATAGTTACAGAGTACAACTATCCCCCCATGGTGACATAGTTACAGAGTACTACTATCCCCCGTAGTGACATAGTTACAGAGTACTACTATCCCCCGTAGTGACATAGTTACAGATTACTACTATCCCCCACCCCATGGTGACAGAGTTACAGTGTACTACTATCCATCATGGTGACATAGTTACAGAGTACTACTATCCCCCATGGTGACATTGTTACAGAGTTATAATATCCCCCCATGGTGACATAGTTACAGAGTGCTACTATCCCCTATAGTGACATAGTTACAAAGTACTACTATCCCACCATGGTGACATAGTTACAGAGTACTACTATCCCCCATAGTGACAGAGTTAAAGAGTACTACTATCCCCCATGGTGATATAGTTACATAGTACCACTATCCCCCATGGTGACATAGTTACAGAGTGATAATATCCCCCCATGGTGACATAGTTACAGAGTGCTACTATCCCCCAATGGTGACAGAGTTACAGAGTGCTACTATCCCCCAATGGTGACATAGTTACAGAGTGCTACTATCCCCCAATGGTGACATAGTTACAGAGTGCTACTATCCCCCCATGGTGACATAGTTACAGAGTACTACCATCCCCCCATGGTGACATAGTTACAAAGTGCTACTATCCCCCATGGTGACATAGTTACAGAGTACGACATTCCCCCCATGGTGACATAGTTACAGAGTACTACTATCCCCCATGGTGACATAGTTACAGAGTGCTACTATCCCCCAAAGGTGACATAGTTACAGAGTGCTACTATCCCCCATGGTGACATAGTTACAAAGTGCTACTATCCCCCATGGTGACATAGTTACAGAGTACTACAATCCCCCCATGGTGACATAGTTACAGAGTACTACTATCCCCCATGGTGACATAGTTACAGAGTGCTACTATCCCCCAAAGGTGACATAGTTACAGAGTGCTACTATCCCCCATGGTGACATAGTTACAGAGTACTACTATCCCCCATGGTGACATAGTTACATAGTACTAGTATCCCCCATGGTGACATAGTTACAGAGTACTACTATCCCCCATGGTGACATAGTTACAGAGTACTACTATCCCCCCATGGTGACATAGTTACAGAGTACTACTATCCCCCATGGTGACATAGTTACAGAGTACTACTATCCCCCATGGTGACATAGTTACAGAGTACTACTATCCCCCCATGGTGACATAGTTACAGAGTACTACTATCCCCCATGGTGACATAGTTACAGAGTACTAAAATCCCCCAATGTTGACATTGTTACAGAGTACTACTATCCCCCGTAGTGACATAGTTACAGAGTACTACTGTCCCCCATAGTGACATAGTTACAGAGTACTACTATCCCCCCATGGTGACATAGTTACAGAGTACTACTATCCCCCGTAGTGACATAGTTACAGAGTACTACTATCCCCCATAGTGACATAGTTACAGATTACTACTATCCCCCATGGTGACAGTGTTACAGTGTACTACTATCCATCATGGTGACATAGTTACAGAGTACTACTATCCCCCATGGTGACATTGTTACAGAGTTATAATATCCCCCCATGGTGACGTGACATAGTTACAGAGTGCTACTATCCCCTATAGTGACATAGTTACAGAGTACTACTATCCCACCATGGTGACATAGTTACAGAGTGCTACTATCCCCCAATGGTGACAGAGTTACAGAGTGCTACTATCCCCCAATGGTGACATAGTTACAGAGTGCTACTATCCCCCAATGGTGACATAGTTACAGAGTGCTACTATCCCCCCATGGTGACATAGTTACAGAGTACTACCATCCCCCCATGGTGACATAGTTACAGAGTACAACTATCCCCCATGGTGACAGAGTTACAGAGTGTCACTATCCCCCAATGGTGACATAGTTACAGAGTACTACTACCCCCCATGGTGACATAGTTACAGAGTACTACTATCCCCCCATGGTGATATAGATACAGAGTACTACTATCCCCCAATGTTGACATTGTTACAGAGTACTACTATCCCCCATGGTGACATAGTTACAGAGTACTACTATCCCCCCATGCCATGGTGACATAGTTACAGAGTACAACTATCCCCCATGGTGACAGAGTTACAGAGTGCTACTATCCCCCCATGGTGACATAGTTACAGAGTACTACTATCCCCCCATGGTGACAGAGTTACAGAGTGCTACTATCCCCCCATGGTGATATAGTTACAGAGTACTACTATCCCCTATGGTGACAGAGTTACAGAGTACTACTATCCCCCATGGTGACATAGTTACAGAGTGATATTATCCCACCATGGTGACATAGTTACAGAGTGCTACTATCCCCCATGGTGACATAGTTACAGAGTACTACTATCCCCCATGGTGACATAGTTACATAGTACTACTATCCCCCATGGTGACATAGTTACAGAGTACTACTATCCCCCATGGTGACATAGTTACAGAGTACTACTATCCCCCATGGTGACATAGTTACATAGTACTACTATCCCCCATGGTGACATAGTTACAGAGTACTACTATCCCCCACCCCATGGTGACATAGTTACATAGTACTACTATCCCCCATGGTGACATAGTTACAGAGTGATAATATCCCCCCATGGTGACATTGTTACAGAGTACTACAATCCCCACATGGTGACATAGTTACAGAGTACTACTATCCCCCCATGGTGACATAGTTACAGAGTTATAATATCCCCCATGGTGACATAGTTACAGAGTACTACAATCCCCCCATGGTGACATAGTTACAGAGTGCTACTATCCCCCATGGTGACATAGTTACAGAGTACTACTATCCCCCATGGTGACATAGTTACATAGTACTACTATCCCCCATGGTGACATAGTTACAGAGTACTACTATCCCCCATGGTGACATAGTTACAGAGTACTACTATCCCCCATGGTGACATAGTTACATAGTACTACTATCCCCCATGGTGACATAGTTACAGAGTTCTACTCTACTATCCCCCATGGTGACATAGTTACATAGTACTACTATCCCCCATGGTGACATAGTTACAGAGTGCTACTATCCCCCAAAGGTGACATAGTTACAGAGTGCTACTATCCCCCATGGTGACATAGTTACAGAGTACTACTATCCCCCATGGTGATATAGTTACATAGTACCACTATCCCCCATGGTGACATAGTTACAGAGTGATAATATCCCCCCATGGTGACATAGTTACAGAGTGCTACTATCCCCCAATGGTGACAGAGTTACAGAGTGCTACTATCACCCAATGGTGACATAGTTACAGAGTGCTACTATCCCCCAATGGTGACATAGTTACAGAGTGCTACTATCCCCCCATGGTGACATAGTTACAGAGTACTACCATCCCCCCATGGTGACATAGTTACAAAGTGCTACTATCCCCCATGGTGACATTGTTACAGAGTACTACAATCCCCCCATGGTGACATAGTTACAGAGTACTACTATCCCCCATGGTGACATAGTTACAGAGTGCTACTATCCCCCATGGTGACATAGTTACAGAGTACTACTATCCCCCATGGTGACATAGTTACATAGTACTACTATCCCCCATGGTGACATAGTTACAGAGTACTACTATCCCCCATGGTGACATAGTTACAGAGTACTACTATCCCCCATGGTGACATAGTTACAGAGTACTACTGTCCCCCATGGTGACATAGTTACAGAGTACTACAAACCCCCCATGGTGACATAGTTACAAAGTGCTACTATCCCCCATGGTGACATAGTTACAGAGTACTACAATCCCCCCATGGTGACATTGTTACAGAGTACTACTATCCCCCATGGTGACATAGTTACAGAGTGCTACTATCCCCCAAAGGTGACATAGTTACAGAGTGCTACTATCCCCCATGGTGACATAGTTACAGAGTATTACTATCCCCCATGGTGACATAGTTACATAGTACTAGTATCCTATCCCCCATGGTGACATAGTTACAGAGTACTACTATCCCCCATGGTGACATAGTTACAGAGTACTACTATCCCCCCATGGTGACATAGTTACAGAGTACTACTATCCCCCATGGTGACATAGTTACAGAGTGATACTATCCCCCCATGGTGACATAGTTACAGACTACTACTATCCCCCATGGTGACATAGTTACAGAGTACTATTATCCCCCATGGTGACATTGTTACAAAGTACAACTATCCCCCCATGGTGACATAGTTACAGAGTACTAAAATCCCCCAATGTTGACATTGTTACAGAGTACTACTATCCCCCGTAGTGACATAGTTACAGAGTACTACTGTCCCCCATAGTGACATAGTTACAGAGTACTACTATCCCCCCATGGTGACATAGTTACAGAGTGCTACTATCCCCCAATGGTGACAGAGTTACAGAGTGCTACTATCCCCCAATGGTGACATAGTTACAGAGTGCTACTATCCCCCAATGGTGACATAGTTACAGAGTGCTACTATCCCCCCATGGTGACATAGTTACAGAGTACTACCATCCCCGCATGGTGACATAGTTACAGAGTACAACTATCCCCCATGGTGACAGAGTTACAGAGTGTCACTATCCCCCAATGGTGACATAGTTACAGAGTACTACTACCCCCCATGGTGAAATAGTTACAGAGTACTACTATCCCCCCATGGTGATATAGATACAGAGTACTACTATCCCCCCATGGTGACAGAGTTATAGAGTGCTACTATCCCCCCATGGTGATATAGTTACAGAGTACTACTATCCCCCATGGTGACAGAGTTACAGAGTACTACTATCCCCCATGGTGACATAGTTACAGAGTGATATTATCCCACCATGGTGACATAGTTACAGAGTACTACCATCCCCCCATGGTGACATAGTTACAAAGTGCTACTATCCCCCATGGTGACATAGTTACAGAGTACTACATTCCCCCCATGGTGACATAGTTACAGAGTACTACTATCCCCCATGGTGACATAGTTACAGAGTGCTACTATCCCCCAAAGGTGACATAGTTACAGAGTGCTACTATCCCCCATGGTGACATAGTTACAAAGTGCTACTATCCCCCATGGTGACATAGTTACAGAGTACTACAATCCCCCCATGGTGACATAGTTACAGAGTACTACTATCCCCCATGGTGACATAGTTACAGAGTGCTACTATCCCCCAAAGGTGACATAGTTACAGAGTGCTACTATCCCCCATGGTGACATAGTTACAGAGTACTACTATCCCCCATGGTGACATAGTTACATAGTACTAGTATCCCCCATGGTGACATAGTTACAGAGTACTACTATCCCCCATGGTGACATAGTTACAGAGTACTACTATCCCCCCATGGTGACATAGTTACAGAGTACTACTATCCCCCATGGTGACATAGTTACAGAGTACTACTATCCCCCATGGTGACATAGTTACAGAGTACTACTATCCCCCCATGGTGACATAGTTACAGAGTACTACTATCCCCCATGGTGACATAGTTACAGAGTGATACTATCCCCCCATGGTGACATAGTTACAGACTACTACTATCCCCCATGGTGACATAGTTACAGAGTACTACTATCCCCCATGGTGACATCGTTACAAAGTACAACTATCCCCCCATGGTGACATAGTTACAGAGTACTAAAATCCCCCAATGTTGACATTGTTACAGAGTACTACTATCCCCCGTAGTGACATAGTTACAGAGTACTACTGTCCCCCATAGTGACATAGTTACAGAGTACTACTATCCCCCCATGGTGACATAGTTACAGAGTACTACTATCCCCCGTAGTGACATAGTTACAGAGTACTACTATCCCCCATAGTGACATAGTTACAGATTACTACTATCCCCCATGGTGACAGTGTTACAGTGTACTACTATCCTATCCATCATAGTGACATAGTTACAGAGTACTACTATCCCCCATGGTGACATTGTTACAGAGTTATAATATCCCCCCATGGTGACATAGTTACAGAGTGCTACTATCCCCTATAGTGACATAGTTACAGAGTACTACTATCCCACCATGGTGACATAGTTACAGAGTGCTACTATCCCCCAATGGTGACAGAGTTACAGAGTGCTACTATCCCCCAATGGTGACATAGTTACAGAGTGCTACTATCCCCCAATGGTGACATAGTTACAGAGTGCTACTATCCCCCCATGGTGACATAGTTACAGAGTACTACCATCCCCCCATGGTGACATAGTTACAGAGTACAACTATCCCCCATGGTGACAGAGTTACAGAGTGTCACTATCCCCCAATGGTGACATAGTTACAGAGTACTACTACCCCCCATGGTGACATAGTTACAGAGTACTACTATCCCCCCATGGTGATATAGATACAGAGTACTACTATCCCCTCCCCCAATGTTGACATTGTTACAGAGTACTACTATCCCCCATGGTGACATAGTTACAGAGTACTACTATCCCCCCATGGTGACATAGTTACAGAGTACAACTATCCCCCATGGTGACAGAGTTACAGAGTGCTACTATCCCCCCATGGTGACATAGTTACAGAGTACTACTATCCCCCCATGGTGACAGAGTTACAGAGTGCTACTATCCCCCCATGGTGATATAGTTACAGAGTACTACTATCCCCTATGGTGACAGAGTTACAGAGTACTACTATCCCCCATGGTGACATAGTTACAGAGTGATATTATCCGACCATGGTGACATAGTTACAGAGTGCTACTATCCCCCATGGTGACATAGTTACAGAGTACTACTATCCCCCATGGTGACATAGTTACATAGTACTACTATCCCCCATGGTGACATAGTTACAGAGTACTACTATCCCCCATGGTGACATAGTTACAGAGTACTACTATCCCCCATGGTGTGGTGACATAGTTACATAGTACTACTATCCCCCATGGTGACATAGTTACAGAGTACTACTATCCCCCATGGTGACATAGTTACATAGTACTACTATCCCCCATGGTGACATAGTTACAGAGTGATAATATCCCCCCATGGTGACATTGTTACAGAGTACTACAATCCCCACATGGTGACATAGTTACAGAGTACTACTATCCCCCCATGGTGACATAGTTACAGAGTTATAATATCCCCCATGGTGACATAGTTACAGAGTACTACAATCCCCCCATGGTGACATAGTTACAGAGTGCTACTATCCCCCATGGTGACATAGTTACAGAGTACTACTATCCCCCATGGTGACATATTTACATAGTACTACTATCCCCCATGGTGACATAGTTACAGAGTACTACTATCCCCCATGGTGACATAGTTACATAGTACTACTATCCCCCATGGTGACAGAGTTACAGAGTGCTACTATCCCCCAATGGTGACATAGTTACAGAGTGCTACTATCCCCCAATGGTGACATAGTTACAGAGTGCTACTATCCCCCCATGGTGACATAGTTACAGAGTACTACCATCCCCGCATGGTGACATAGTTACAGAGTACAACTATCCCCCATGGTGACAGAGTTACAGAGTGTCACTATCCCCCAATGGTGACATAGTTACAGAGTACTACTACCCCCCATGGTGAAATAGTTACAGAGTACTACTATCCCCCCATGGTGATATAGATACAGAGTACTACTATCCCCCCATGGTGACAGAGTTATAGAGTGCTACTATCCCCCCATGGTGATACAGTTACAGAGTACTACTATCCCCCATGGTGACAGAGTTACAGAGTACTACTATCCCCCATGGTGACATAGTTACAGAGTGATATTATCCCACCATGGTGACATAGTTACAGAGTACTACCATCCCCCCATGGTGACATAGTTACAAAGTGCTACTCTACTATCCCCCATGGTGACATAGTTACAGAGTACTACATTCCCCCCATGGTGACATAGTTACAGAGTACTACTATCCCCCATGGTGACATAGTTACAGAGTGCTACTATCCCCCAAAGGTGACATAGTTACAGAGTGCTACTATCCCCCATGGTGACATAGTTACAAAGTGCTACTATCCCCCATGGTGACATAGTTACAGAGTACTACAATCCCCCCATGGTGACATAGTTACAGAGTACTACTATCCCCCATGGTGACATAGTTACAGAGTGCTACTATCCCCCAAAGGTGACATAGTTACAGAGTGCTACTATCCCCCATGGTGACATAGTTACAGAGTACTACTATCCCCCATGGTGACATAGTTACATAGTACTAGTATCCCCCATGGTGACATAGTTACAGAGTACTACTATCCCCCATGGTGACATAGTTACAGAGTACTACTATCCCCCCATGGTGACATAGTTACAGAGTACTACTATCCCCCATGGTGACATAGTTACAGAGTACTACTATCCCCCATGGTGACATAGTTACAGAGTACTACTATCCCCCCATGGTGACATAGTTATAGAGTACTACTATCCCCCATGGTGACATAGTTACAGAGTGATACTATCCCCCCATGGTGACATAGTTACAGACTACTACTATCCCCCATGGTGACATAGTTACAGAGTACTACTATCCCCCATGGTGACATCGTTACAAAGTACAACTATCCCCCCATGGTGACATAGTTACAGAGTACTAAAATCCCCCAATGTTGACATTGTTACAGAGTACTACTATCCCCCGTAGTGACATAGTTACAGAGTACTACTGTCCCCCATAGTGACATAGTTACAGAGTACTACTATCCCCCCATGGTGACATAGTTACAGAGTACTACTATCCCCCGTAGTGACATAGTTACAGAGTACTACTATCCCCCATAGTGACATAGTTACAGATTACTACTATCCCCCATGGTGACAGTCAGTGTTACAGTGTACTACTATCCATCATGGTGACATAGTTACAGAGTACTACTATCCCCCATGGTGACATTGTTACAGAGTTATAATATCCCCCCATGGTGACATAGTTACAGAGTGCTACTATCCCCTATAGTGACATAGTTACAGAGTACTACTATCCCACCATGGTGACATAGTTACAGAGTGCTACTATCCCCCAATGGTGACAGAGTTACAGAGTGCTACTATCCCCCAATGGTGACATAGTTACAGAGTGCTACTATCCCCCAATGGTGACATAGTTACAGAGTGCTACTATCCCCCCATGGTGACATAGTTACAGAGTACTACCATCCCCCCATGGTGACATAGTTACAGAGTACAACTATCCCCCATGGTGACAGAGTTACAGAGTGTCACTATCCCCCAATGGTGACATAGTTACAGAGTACTACTACCCCCCATGGTGACATAGTTACAGAGTACTACTATCCCCCCATGGTGATATAGATACGATACAGAGTACTACTATCCCCCAATGTTGACATTGTTACAGAGTACTACTATCCCCCATGGTGACATAGTTACAGAGTACTACTATCCCCCCATGGTGACATAGTTACAGAGTACAACTATCCCCCATGGTGACAGAGTTACAGAGTGCTACTATCCCCCCATGGTGACATAGTTACAGAGTACTACTATCCCCCCATGGTGACAGAGTTACAGAGTGCTACTATCCCCCCATGGTGATATAGTTACAGAGTACTACTATCCCCTATGGTGACAGAGTTACAGAGTACTACTATCCCCCATGGTGACATAGTTACAGAGTGATATTATCCCACCATGGTGACATAGTTACAGAGTGCTACTATCCCCCATGGTGACATAGTTACAGAGTACTACTATCCCCCATGGTGACATAGTTACATAGTACTACTATCCCCCATGGTGACATAGTTACAGAGTACTACTATCCCCCATGGTGACATAGTTACAGAGTACAGTACTACTATCCCCCATGGTGACATAGTTACATAGTACTACTATCCCCCATGGTGACATAGTTACAGAGTACTACTATCCATCATGGTGACATAGTTACATAGTACTACTATCCCCCATGGTGACATAGTTACAGAGTGATAATATCCCCCCATGGTGACATTGTTACAGAGTACTACAATCCCCACATGGTGACATAGTTACAGAGTACTACTATCCCCCCATGGTGACATAGTTACAGAGTTATAATATCCCCCATGGTGACATAGTTACAGAGTACTACAATCCCCCCATGGTGACATAGTTACAGAGTGCTACTATCCCCCATGGTGACATAGTTACAGAGTACTACTATCCCCCATGGTGACATAGTTACATAGTACTACTATCCCCCATGGTGACATAGTTACAGAGTACTACTATCCCCCATGGTGACATAGTTACAGAGTACTACTATCCCCCATGGTGACATAGTTACATAGTACTACTATCCCCCATGGTGACATAGTTACAGAGTTCTACTATCCCCCATGGTGACATAGTTACATAGTACTACTATCCCCCATGGTGACATAGTTAAAGAGTTCTACTATCCCCCATGGTGACATAGTTACATAGTACTACTATCCCCCATGGTGACAGAGTTACAGAGTGTCACTATCCCCCAATGGTGACATAGTTACAGAGTACTACTACCCCCCATGGTGACATAGTTACAGAGTACTACTATCCCCCCATGGTGATATAGATACAGAGTACTACTATCCCCCAATGTTGACATTGTTACAGAGTACTACTATCCCCCATGGTGACATAGTTACAGAGTACTACTATCCCCCCATGGTGACATAGTTACAGAGTACAACTATCCCCCATGGTGACAGAGTTACAGAGTGCTACTATCCCCCCATGGTGACATAGTTACAGAGTACTACTATCCCCCCCCCCCATGGTGACAGAGTTACAGAGTGCTACTATCCCCCCATGGTGATATAGTTACAGAGTACTACTATCCCCTATGGTGACAGAGTTACAGAGTACTACTATCCCCCATGGTGACATAGTTACAGAGTGATATTATCCCACCATGGTGACATAGTTACAGAGTGCTACTATCCCCCATGGTGACATAGTTACAGAGTACTACTATCCCCCATGGTGACATAGTTACATAGTACTACTATCCCCCATGGTGACATAGTTACAGAGTACTACTATCCCCCATGGTGACATAGTTACAGAGTACTACTATCCCCCATGGTGACATAGTTACATAGTACTACTATCCCCCATGGTGACATAGTTACAGAGTACTACTATCCGTCATGGTGACATAGTTACATAGTACTACTATCCCCCATGGTGACATAGTTACAGAGTGATAATATCCCCCCATGGTGACATTGTTACAGAGTACTACAATCCCCACATGGTGACATAGTTACAGAGTACTACTATCCCCCCATGGTGACATAGTTACAGAGTTATAATATCCCCCATGGTGACATAGTTACAGAGTACTACAATCCCCCCATGGTGACATAGTTACAGAGTGCTACTATCCCCCATGGTGACATAGTTACAGAGTACTACTATCCCCCATGGTGACATAGTTACATAGTACTACTATCCCCCATGGTGACATAGTTACAGAGTACTACTATCCCCCATGGTGACATAGTTACAGAGTACTACTATCCCCCATGGTGACATAGTTACATAGTACTACTATCCCCCATGGTGACATAGTTACAGAGTTCTACTATCCCCCATGGTGACATAGTTACATAGTACTACTATCCCCCATGGTGACATAGTTACAGAGTGCTACTATCCCCCAAAGGTGACATAGTTACAGAGTGCTACTATCCCCCATGGTGACATAGTTACAGAGTACTACTATCCCCCATGGTGATATAGTTACATAGTACCACTATCCCCCATGGTGACATAGTTACAGAGTGATAATATCCCCCCATGGTGACATAGTTACAGAGTGCTACTATCCCCCAATGGTGACAGAGTTACAGAGTGCTACTATCACCCAATGGTGACATAGTTACAGAGTGCTACTATCCCCCAATGGTGACATAGTTACAGAGTGCTACTATCCCCCCATGGTGACATAGTTACAGAGTACTACCATCCCCCCATGGTGACATAGTTACAAAGTGCTACTATCCCCCATGGTGACATAGTTACAGAGTACTACAATCCCCCCATGGTGACATAGTTACAGAGTACTACTATCCCCCATGGTGACATAGTTACAGAGTGCTACTATCCCCCAAAGGTGACATAGTTACAGAGTGCTACTATCCCCCATGGTGACATAGTTACAGAGTACTACTATCCCCCATGGTGACATAGTTACATAGTACTACTATCCCCCATGGTGACATAGTTACAGAGTACTACTATCCCCCATGGTGACATAGTTACAGAGTACTACTATCCCCCATGGTGACATAGTTACAGAGTACTACTTTCCCCCATGGTGACATAGTTACAGAGTACTACAATCCCCCCATGGTGACATAGTTACAAAGTGCTACTATCCCCCATGGTGACATAGTTACAGAGTACTACAATCCCCCCATGGTGACATTGTTACAGAGTACTACTATCCCCCATGGTGACATAGTTACAGAGTGCTACTATCCCCCAAAGGTGACATAGTTACAGAGTGCTACTATCCCCCATGGTGACATAGTTACAGAGTATTACTATCCCCCATGGTGACATAGTTACATAGTACTAGTATCCCCCATGGTGACATAGTTACAGAGTACTACTATCCCCCATGGTGACATAGTTACAGAGTACTACTATCCCCCCATGGTGACATAGTTACAGAGTACTACTATCCCCCATGGTGACATAGTTACAGAGTAGAGTGATACTATCCCCCCATGGTGACATAGTTACAGACTACTACTATCCCCCATGGTGACATAGTTACAGAGTACTACTATCCCCCATGGTGACATCGTTACAAAGTACAACTATCCCCCCATGGTGACATAGTTACAGAGTACTAAAATCCCCCAATGTTGACATTGTTACAGAGTACTACTATCCCCCGTAGTGACATAGTTACAGAGTACTACTGTCCCCCATAGTGACATAGTTACAGAGTACTACTATCCCCCCATGGTGACATAGTTACAGAGTACTACTATCCCCCGTAGTGACATAGCTACAGAGTACTACTATCCCCCATAGTGACATAGTTACAGATTACTACTATCCCCCATGGTGACAGTGTTACAGTGTACTACTATCCATCATGGTGACATAGTTACAGAGTACTACTATCCCCCATGGTGACATTGTTACAGAGTTATAATATCCCCCCATGGTGACATAGTTACAGAGTGCTACTATCCTATCCCCTATAGTGACATAGTTACAGAGTACTACTATCCCACCATGGTGACATAGTTACAGAGTGCTACTATCCCCCAATGGTGACAGAGTTACAGAGTGCTACTATCCCCCAATGGTGACATAGTTACAGAGTGCTACTATCCCCCAATGGTGACATAGTTACAGAGTGCTACTATCCCCCCATGGTGACATAGTTACAGAGTACTACCATCCCCGCATGGTGACATAGTTACAGAGTACAACTATCCCCCATGGTGACAGAGTTACAGAGTGTCACTATCCCCCAATGGTGACATAGTTACAGAGTACTACTACCCCCCATGGTGAAATAGTTACAGAGTACTACTATCCCCCCATGGTGATATAGATACAGAGTACTACTATCCCCCCATGGTGACAGAGTTATAGAGTGCTACTATCCCCCCATGGTGATATAGTTACAGAGTACTACTATCCCCCATGGTGACAGAGTTACAGAGTACTACTATCCCCCACCCCATGGTGACATAGTTACAGAGTGATATTATCCCACCATGGTGACATAGTTACAGAGTGCTACTATCCCCCATGGTGACATAGTTACAGAGTACTACTATCCCCCATGGTGACATAGTTACATAGTACTACTATCCCCCATGGTGACATAGTTACAGAGTACTACTATCCCCCATGGTGACATAGTTACAGAGTACTACTATCCCCCATGGTGACATAGTTACATAGTACTACTATCCCCCATGGTGACATAGTTACAGAGTACTACTATCCCCCATGGTGACATAGTTACATAGTACTACTATCCCCCATGGTGACATAGTTACAGAGTGACAATATCCCCCCATGGTGACATTGTTACAGAGTAATACAATCCCCACATGGTGACATAGTTACAGAGTACTACTATCCCCCCATGGTGACATATTTACAGAGTTATAATATCCCCCATGGTGACATAGTTACAGAGTACTACAATCCCCCCATGGTGACATAGTTACAGAGTGCTACTATCCCCCATGGTGACATAGTTACAGAGTACTACTATCCCCCATGGTGACATAGTTACAGAGTGATACTATCCCCCCATGGTGACATAGTTACAGACTACTACTATCCCCCATGGTGACATAGTTACAGAGTACTACTATCCCCCATGGTGACATCGTTACAAAGTACAACTATCCCCCCATGGTGACATAGTTACAGAGTACTAAAATCCCCCAATGTTGACATTGTTACAGAGTACTACTATCCCCCGTAGTGACATAGTTACAGAGTACTACTGTCCCCCATAGTGACATAGTTACAGAGTACTACTATCCCCCCATGGTGACATAGTTACAGAGTACTACTATCCCCCGTAGTGACATAGTTACAGAGTACTACTATCCCCCATAGTGACATAGTTACAGATTACTACTATCCCCCATGGTGACAGTGTTACAGTGTACTACTATCCATCATGGTGACATAGTTACAGAGTACTACTATCCCCCATGGTGACATTGTTACAGAGTTATAATATCCCCCCATGGTGACATAGTTACAGAGTGCTACTATCCCCTATAGTGACATAGTTACAGAGTACTACTATCCCACCATGGTGACATAGTTACAGAGTGCTACTATCCCCCCATGGTGACATAGTTACAGAGTACTACCATCCCCCCATGGTGACATAGTTACAGAGTACAACTATCCCCCATGGTGACAGAGTTACAGAGTGTCACTATCCCCCAATGGTGACATAGTTACAGAGTACTACTACCCCCCATGGTGACATAGTTACAGAGTACTACTATCCCCCCATGGTGATATAGATACAGAGTACTACTATCCCCCAATGTTGACATTGTTACAGAGTACTACTATCCCCCATGGTGACATAGTTACAGAGTACTACTATCCCCCCATGGTGACATAGTTACAGAGTACAACTATCCCCCATGGTGACAGAGTTACAGAGTGCTACTATCCCCCCATGGTGACATAGTTACAGAGTACTACTATCCCCCCATGGTGACAGAGTTACAGAGTGCTACTATCCCCCCATGGTGATATAGTTACAGAGTACTACTATCCCCTATGGTGACAGAGTTACAGAGTACTACTATCCCCCATGGTGACATAGTTACAGAGTGATATTATCCCACCATGGTGACATAGTTACAGAGTGCTACTATCCCCCATGGTGACATAGTTACAGAGTACTACTATCCCCCATGGTGACATAGTTACATAGTACTACTATCCCCCATGGTGACATAGTTACAGAGTACTACTATCCCCCATGGTGACATAGTTACAGAGTACTACTATCCCCCATGGTGACATAGTTACATAGTACTACTATCCCCCATGGTGACATAGTTACAGAGTACTACTATCCCCCATGGTGACATAGTTACATAGTACTACTATCCCCCATGGTGACATAGTTACAGAGTGATAATATTAATATCCCCCCATGGTGACATTGTTACAGAGTACTACAATCCCCACATGGTGACATAGTTACAGAGTACTACTATCCCCCCATGGTGACATAGTTACAGAGTTATAATATCCCCCATGGTGACATAGTTACAGAGTACTACAATCCCCCCATGGTGACATAGTTACAGAGTGCTACTATCCCCCATGGTGACATAGTTACATAGTACTACTATCCCCCATGGTGACATAGTTACAGAGTACTACTATCCCCCATGGTGACATAGTTACAGAGTACTACTATCCCCCATGGTGACATAGTTACATAGTACTACTATCCCCCATGGTGACATAGTTACAGAGTTCTACTATCCCCCATGGTGACATAGTTACATAGTACTACTATCCCCCATGGTGACATAGTTACAGAGTACTACTATCCCCCATGGTGACATAGTTACAGAGTGCTACTATCCCCCAAAGGTGACATAGTTACAGAGTGCTACTATCCCCCATGGTGACATAGTTACAGAGTACTACTATCCCCCATGGTGATATAGTTACATAGTACCACTATCCCCCATGGTGACATAGTTACAGAGTGATAATATCCCCCCATGGTGACATAGTTACAGAGTGCTACTATCCCCCAATGGTGACAGAGTTACAGAGTGCTACTATCACCCAATGGTGACATAGTTACAGAGTGCTACTATCCCCCAATGGTGACATAGTTACAGAGTGCTACTATCCCCCCATGGTGACATAGTTACAGAGTACTACCATCCCCCCATGGTGACATAGTTACAAAGTGCTACTATCCCCCATGGTGACATAGTTAAAGAGTACTACAATCCCCCCATGGTGACATAGTTACAGAGTACTACTATCCCCCATGGTGACATAGTTACAGAGTGCTACTATCCCCCAAAGGTGACATAGTTACAGAGTGCTACTATCCCCCATGGTGACATAGTTACAGAGTACTACTATCCCCCATGGTGACATAGTTACATAGTACTACTATCCCCCATGGTGACATAGTTACAGAGTACTACTATCCCCCATGGTGACATAGTTACAGAGTACTACTATCCCCCATGGTGACATAGTTACAGAGTACTACTGTCCCCCATGGTGACATAGTTACAGAGTACTACAATCCCCCCATGGTGACATAGTTACAAAGTGCTACTATCCCCCATGGTGACATAGTTACAGAGTACTACAATCCCCCCATGGTGACATTGTTACAGAGTACTACTATCCCCCATGGTGACATAGTTACAGAGTGCTACTATCCCCCAAAGGTGACATAGTTACAGAGTGCTACTATCCCCCATGGTGACATAGTTACAGAGTATTACTATCCCCCATGGTGACATAGTTACATAGTACTAGTATCCCCCATGGTGACATAGTTACAGAGTACTACTATCCCCCATGGTGACATAGTTACAGAGTACTACTATCCCCCCATGGTGTGGTGACATAGTTACAGAGTACTACTATCCCCCATGGTGACATAGTTACAGAGTGATACTATCCCCCCATGGTGACATAGTTACAGACTACTACTATCCCCCATGGTGACATAGTTACAGAGTACTACTATCCCCCATGGTGACATCGTTACAAAGTACAACTATCCCCCCATGGTGACATAGTTACAGAGTACTAAAATCCCCCAATGTTGACATTGTTACAGAGTACTACTATCCCCCGTAGTGACATAGTTACAGAGTACTACTGTCCCCCATAGTGACATAGTTACAGAGTACTACTATCCCCCCATGGTGACATAGTTACAGAGTACTACTATCCCCCGTAGTGACATAGTTACAGAGTACTACTATCCCCCATAGTGACATAGTTACAGATTACTACTATCCCCCATGGTGACAGTGTTACAGTGTACTACTATCCATCATGGTGACATAGTTACAGAGTACTACTATCCCCCATGGTGACATTGTTACAGAGCAGAGTTATAATATCCCCCCATGGTGACATAGTTACAGAGTGCTACTATCCCCTATAGTGACATAGTTACAGAGTACTACTATCCCACCATGGTGACATAGTTACAGAGTGCTACTATCCCCCAATGGTGACAGAGTTACAGAGTGCTACTATCCCCCAATGGTGACATAGTTACAGAGTGCTACTATCCCCCAATGGTGACATAGTTACAGAGTGCTACTATCCCCCCATGGTGACATAGTTACAGAGTACTACCATCCCCCCATGGTGACATAGTTACAGAGTACAACTATCCCCCATGGTGACAGAGTTACAGAGTGTCACTATCCCCCAATGGTGACATAGTTACAGAGTACTACTACCCCCCATGGTGACATAGTTACAGAGTACTACTATCCCCCCATGGTGATATAGATACAGAGTACTACTATCCCCCAATGGTGACATTGTTACAGAGTACTACTATCCCCCATGGTGACATAGTTACATACAGAGTACTACTATCCCCCATGGTGACAGAGTTACAGAGTACTACTATCCCCCATGGTGACATAGTTACAGAGTGATATTATCCCACCATGGTGACATAGTTACAGAGTGCTACTATCCCCCATGGTGACATAGTTACAGAGTACTACTATCCCCCATGGTGACATAGTTACATAGTACTACTATCCCCCATGGTGACATAGTTACAGAGTACTACTATCCCCCATGGTGACATAGTTACAGAGTACTACTATCCCCCATGGTGACATAGTTACATAGTACTACTATCCCCCATGGTGACATAGTTACAGAGTACTACTATCCCCCATGGTGACATAGTTACATAGTACTACTATCCCCCATGGTGACATAGTTACAGAGTGATAATATCCCCCCATGGTGACATTGTTACAGAGTACTACAATCCCCACATGGTGACATAGTTACAGAGTACTACTATCCCCCCATGGTGACATAGTTACAGAGTTATAATATCCCCCATGGTGACATAGTTACAGAGTACTACAATCACCCCATGGTGACATAGTTACAGAGTGCTACTATCCCCCATGGTGACATAGTTACAGAGTACTACTATCCCCCATGGTGACATAGTTACGTAGTACTACTATCCCCCATGGTGACATAGTTACAGAGTACTACTATCCCCCATGGTGACATAGTTACAGAGTACTACTATCCCCCATGGTGACATAGTTACATAGTACTACTATCCCCCATGGTGACATAGTTACAGAGTTCTACTATCCCCCATGGTGACATAGTTACATAGTACTACTATCCCCCATGGTGACATAGTTACAGAGTGATAATATCCCCCCATGGTGACATTGTTACAGAGTACTACAATCCCCACATGGTGACATAGTTACAGAGTACTACTATCCCCCCATGGTGACATAGTTACAGAGTTATAATATCCCACATGGTGACAGATTTACAGAGTACTACTATCCCCCATGGTGATATAGTTACAGAGTGCTACAATCCCCCATGGTGAAATAGTTACAGAGTACTACTATTCCCCATGGTGACAGAGTTACAGAGTACTACTATCCCCCATGGTGACATAGTTACAGAGTACTACTCTCCCCCATGGTGACATAGTTACATAGTACTACTATCCCCCCATGGTGACATAGTTACAGACTACTACTATCCTCCATGGTGACATAGTTACAGAGTACTACTATCCCCCCATGGTGACATAGTTACAGAGTACTGCTATCCCCCATGGTGACATAGTACATAGTACTACTATCCCCCCATGGTGACAGAGTTACAGTGTACTGCTATCCCCCATGGTGACATAGTTACAGAGTACTACTATCCCCCCATGGTGACATAGTTACAGAGTACTACTATCCCCCATGATGACAGAGTAACATAGTACAACTATCCCCCCCATGTATGTACCAGACTTTTGTGCACAGGGGCATTGTCATGCTTGAACAGGAAAGGGTATTCCCCAAACTGTTGGAAGCACAGAATCATTCAGAATGTCATTGTATGCTGAAGCTTTAACATTTACCATCACAGGAACTAAGGGGCCTACCCCGAACATGAAAATAGCCCCAGACCATTATTCCTCCTCCACCAAACTTTATAGTTGGCACTATGCGTTGGGGCAGGTAGCGTTCTCCCAGATTCGTCCGTCGGACTGCCAGATAGTGATGCGTGATTCATCACTCCGGAGAAGGCGTTTCCACTGCTCCAGAGTCCAATGGCGGCAAGCTTTACACGCCTCCAGCCGAGGCTTGGCATTGCGCATGGTGATCTTAGGCTTGTGTGCGGCTGCTTGGCCATGGAAACCCATTTCATGAAGCTCCCGGTGCTGATGTTGCTTCCAGAGGCAGCGAGCAGTGGTGTAAAGTACTTAAGTAAAGATATATATCAGTCTGGATGGTACACTCCTTCAGTAGCCTCCAACTGCTCTTAAACACTAGTAAAACTAAATGCATGCTCTTCAACCGAACGCTGCTGGCACCCGCCCACCCGACTAGAATCACCACTCTCGACGGGTCTGACCTAGAGTATGTGGACAACTACAAATACCTAGGTGTCTGGTTAGACTGTAAACTCTCCTTCCAGACTCACATAAAGAATCTCCAATCCAAAGTTAAATCTAGAATCGGCTTCCTATTTCGCAACAAAGCCTCCTTCACTCACGCTGCCAAACATGCCCTCGTAAAACTGACTATCCTACCGATCCTTGACTTCGGCGATGTCATTTACAAAATAGCCTCCAACACTCTACTCAGTCTCTCACTCTAGTCTGCGCTCCAGCAGGTATATCTCACTGGTCATTCCCAAAGCCAACACCTCCTTTGGCCGCCATTCCTTCCAGTTCTCTGCTGCCAATGACTGGAATGAATTGCAAAAATCTCTGAAGCTGGAGACTCTTATCTCCCTCACTAACTTTAAGCATCAGTTGTCAGAGCAGCTTACCGATCACTGCACCTGTACACAGCTCATCTGAAATTAGCCCACCCAACTACCTCATCCCTATATTGTTATTTATTTTGCTCTTTTGCACCCCAGTATCTCTATTTGCACATCATCTCTTGCACATCTAGCATTCCAGTGTTAATACTATTGTAATTATTCTGCACTATAGCCTATTTATTGCCTTACCTCCATAACTTGCTACATTTGCACACACTGTATATATATTTTCTGTTGTATTTTTGAATTTATGTTTTGTTTACCCCATATGTAACTCTGTGTTGTTTTTATCGCACTGCTTTGCTTTATCTTGGCCAGGTCGCAGTTGTAAATGAGAACTTGTTCTCAACTGGCATACCTGGTTAAATAAAGGTGAAATAAAAAAAATAAAAAAAACACTACAGCTGATGAACAGTATATATCAGCCTGGATGGTAGACTACAGCTGATGAACAGTATATATCAGCCTGGATGGTAGACTACAGCTGATGAACAGTATATATCAGCCTGGATGGTAGACTACAGCTGATGAACAGTATATATCAGCCTGGATGGTAGACTACAGCTGATGAACAGTATATATCAGCCTGGATGGTAGACTACAGCTGATGAACAGTATATATCAGCCTGGATGGTAGACTACAGCTGATGAACAGTATATATCAGTCTGGATTATAGCCTACATCATCCTGCTACATAAAACCAGGAGCTGTGATAGAATGGCCTGTCAGCCCGAGAGAAGAGCTGCAGTCAGTCCAATAAACACATAACCCCCATAATGCCTTGGTACTGGCTCAGTTACAAGCTGCACTACTGAAGCCCAGCAGTAAAAGTTACTCAGAATAGGAAGGAGACCCCAGCCAATTCAGTTAACTAACCAAATAAAACAAGTGTTCAGAGATTTAACAGATCCTCAGCAGATGTACAGCATAGTGTAAAACACTGTGAATCACAGCATACTGTAACATCATACCATGAAACACAACAGGAGAGAAAACAAACATCTTAGTATAATTGATGAGGAAGAGTCTTTCCAACCATATGAAATCTGTTTTCTACAGAAGGAATATGACACCGGCCTTCTCCCCCTTCAGCTATCAATAGGTGGGACAAGGTGTGATACTGCACATTGTTATCGTCATAAAAAGAAGCAGAAACGGATCATTATTTTGAGGGGGGAAACCCTTGAAAACGTCCAGAAAGGTTTAGCTGAATTGTCTCTGGTCAAAAGTAGTGCAGTATAAAGGGAGAAGGGTGCTGTTTGGGACGTAAAGCTCATCAGAGTTGATAGACTAAAGTGGTCAGTCAAATTCCAGACTCCATGTGAAATGACACCGCCTGCCCATCAATAGAGGATTCCTCATTATTCTGTATCCAATATACAACAGAGTAATGACTGCCAGTTAACACACTCAGGGCTTTATTTTCGGCTGGCGTTAAGGCAGCGATATTGTCATTGGTAATTTCAACATGTAAAAGCCAACGCTCTTCTATTTTCAAACCCATTAGCCTGGGTTGCTGATTTACCTGTCTAATATCAGCTCACTTGAGCTGAGGTCGGACGGTTGGAATTATTTGAGGTGTGTCCTTAAAAATGTGCGCCAAAGTGCCAATTTCAGGCCTCACAACTGAAGATATTTAAGACAGTTGATTATGGCATGGATTTTGCAAGCGGAGGCCCACTGTGGCTTAATCAGTAACCTATCAGTAGGCGTATCACCGATGTTTTATTAGAAACATCACAATTGGGAGCAGCAAAACGGTCAACAGATGTTCCCCTTTTTTCTTTATAAGGCTATTGAACATTATTTTTGTCCACTTTCTCTGGATTGTTTTGGCTAATTATACAATTGAAGCCTGTTAAAAACACCAAGTTGTTAAAAAAGCTTATTATGTTTCATGTATTATTTTGTAAAAAAAAAAAATGCATCTACCTCTTTCCTCTTTTGGACCTAAATGTAAAATCATGGGAATTACAGTCGCTGTCTGTGGTGCTGAATCCGATAGCCTATTGACATTTGCCTGTTTGTTTACCTTCTTCAACTGGAACAGTCACAATGCAGATCATATCAACGGCTAATCTTATTACTATGGTATGCAATGTCCATGATCCAGAAACGCAATGCAGTTTCAAAACGTGAATGCAATGTACAGTGCCTTCAGAAAGTATTCACACCCCTCGCCTTTTTCCACGTGTTGTTTTGTTACAGCCTGAATTTAAAATGGATTAAGTTTAGATTTTCTTTTTCACTGGTCTACACACAATACCCCATAATGTCAAAGTGGATTAATGTTTTTCAAAATATTTAAAAATTAATCAATGAAATGTTGCGTCAATAAGTATTCAACCCTTTTGTAAAGGCAAGCCTAAATAAGTTCAGGAGTAAAAAGGTACTTAACAAGTCACATAATAAGTTGCATGGACTCACTCGTTGTGCAATAATAGCATTTAACATGCTTTTTGAATGACTACTTAATCTCAATCGAGCAGTGAATTTCAAACACAGATTCTACCACAAAGGCCAGGGAGGTTTTCCGATGCCTCACAAAGAAGGGGACCTATTGGTAGATGGGTAAAATAAATCTGACATTGAATATCCTTTTGTGCATGAAGTTATTAATTACACTTTGGATAGTGTGTCAATACACCCAGTCACTACAAAGATACAGGCGTCCTTCCTAACTCAGTTGAAGGAGAGGAAGGAAACCGCCCAGGAATTGCACCATGAGGCCAATGGTGACTTTAAAACAGCTACAGAGTTTAATGGATGTGATATGAGAAAACTGAGGATGAAGCAACAACATTGTAGTTATTCCACAATACTAACCTAAATGACAGAGTGAAAAGAAGGAAGCCTGTACATAATACAAATATTCCAAAACATGCCTCCTGTTTGCAACAAGGCAGTAAAGTAATACTGCAAAAAATGTGGCAAAGCAATTAACCTTTTGTCTTGAATACAAAGTGTTATGTTTGGGGCAAATCCAATCCAATACATTACTGAGTAGCACTCTCCATATTTTCAAGCATAGTGGTGGCTGCATCATGTTATGGTTATTATTGTAATATTTAAGGACTGGGGAGTTTTTCAGGATAAAAAAGAAACGGAATGGAGCTGAGTACAGGCAGAATCCTAGAGGAAAACCTGGTTCAGTCTGATTTCCACCAGACATTGGGAGATGAATTCAGCTTTCAGCAGAACAATAACCTAAAACACAAGGCCAAATCTACATTAGAGTTGCTTACCAAGACAACAGTGTTTCAGTTTTCACTTAAATCTACTTGAAAATCTATGGCAAGATCTGAAAATGGTTGATCAAGAACCAAATTGACAGAGCTTGAAGAATGTTTGAAATTAATAATGGGCAAATATTGTACAATCCAGGTGTACAATATTATATAATATAATTTAATTATAATATATGTACAGCTGTGAGACTTACTCAGAAAGACTCACAGCTGTAATCACTGCCAAAGGTGCTTCTACAAAGTATTCACTCAGGGGTGTGAATACTTATGTAAATTAGATATATCTGTATTTCATTTTCAAAAAATTAGCAAACATTTCTGAAAACATGTTTTGACTTTGTCATAAAAATCCACCTTATGGAACAGTGGGTACACTGAAGAGACACACACACAGGTACACACACGCTAGCACACACACTCTACACAAACGTACATTGTAATATTGTTGTATGGTGCTATTATACATTTTGTATTGTAGATATGGCGTAATAATGTTATGCTATGTACTGTTGCATCTTCTGTTTTATATGTAATGTAAGTCTAACTAGGGCCTACTGTAGGGTTGCTATTTATGAAACTATCTTCAACGGAGAGGACAAACATCCTTCTGCCGAATCTGAGTTTATGACAAGGGAACATAAAACGCCATAAATTCAGAACTTGAAGAAACCACATTAAAGCTTCAGAGCAGGTTTTCATTGGCCAAGCCTTCATCACACCCACAACTTACTAATTCATAGAAAGCCTCTTTACGCTGAAGCCAGGTGATGTGCCCAAAACAGCACACATGCTTCTGACACACCCTCAAAGCAACAGCGCCAAGTGAGTTGCGCTAAGATTTAAGTTTGCATTTGGTTTGTTAAAATGGAGCCCCCAGACTTAAAAGGTTCAGTTCTTAACTAAAATCTAAAGACAAAGAGAGAGAGGGAGAATGAATAAATAAATATTCCTCACCAAGAGATTCATTATTCACAGAAATTACTAAATTTATTCCAAATTGTAACTTATTAAACCCAGAGGAGCATATTTACATTTACATTTACATCATTTAGCAGACGCTCTTATCCAGAGTGACTTACAAATTGGTGCATTCACCCTATAGCCAGTGGGATAACCACTTTACAATATGTTTTTTTCTTTCTTTGGGGTGGGGTAAGGGGGGGTTAGAAGGATTACTTTATCCCATCCCAGGTATTCCTTAAAGAGGTGGGGTTTCAAGTGTCTCCGGAAGGTGGTGAGTGACTCCGCTGTCCTGGCGTCGTGAGGGAGCTTGTTCCACCATTGGGGTGCCAGAGCAGCGAACAGTTTTGACTGGGCTGAGCGGGAACAAATATATGTATTTGCCTGCCATAGCCTGAGGGACACTGAATAATTACATCTGCATAGTAACCAGTAACTTACTTATTATTAGTATTATTGTTATCATTATTATTATTATTATTATTATTATTATTATTATTATTATTATTATTATCATTATTATTATTATTATTATTATTATTATTATTGCTATTATTATTGTTATTATTATTATTACTATTATTATTATGATTGTTGTGATTATTATTCTATATAGTAGTGGTACGGGTTGTAGGGGTGATGGTAATGATAGCAGTTTAATGGTGGTGGTAGTAGTAGTAGTAGTAATGATGATGGTAGTAGGGGTGATGGTAATGATAGCAGTTTAATGATGGTGGTGGTAGTAGTAGTAGTAATGATGATGGTAGTAGGGGTGATGGTAATGATATCAGTTTAATGATGGTGGTGGTAGTAGTAGTAATGATGATGGTAGTAGGGGTGATGGTAATGATAGCAGTTTAATGATGGTGGTGGTAGTAGTAGTAGTAATGATGATGGTAGTTGTAGTACTGATGTAATGGTGAGGATGACCGTTAGTTAGTTATAAGTTAGTTATAGTTTATAGTGTATATTGTAAACATTGCTGCTTTGGCAATATTGATGCAATGTTTTTCATGCCAATAAAGCAGCTTGAATTTGAATTTGAGAGGGACACAGAGAGATGATTAGCGAGAGAGAGAGAGAGAGAGAGAGAGAGAGAGAGAGAGAGAGAGAGAGAGAGAGAGAGAGAGAGAGAGAGAGAGAGAGAGAGAGAGAGAGAGAGAAAGAGAGAAGTATGCAGTATTTTAAAAATAAAAATAAAATAAATAGTGTATGCACTCACTAACTGTAAGTCGCTCTGGATAAGAGCTAAATGACTAAAATGTAAAATGTAAATGTAGAAGATGAGAGAG